>JAODAL010086468.1:0-10242 GCA_025379985.1 Phyllomedusa bahiana | reverse complement strand
GGGGAGGCTGTTTTTAACCTTTTATGTTTTTTTGGGAGTTCCCAGTACAGGGGAAAGGTATGTTCTCAATTCTGTTATATGGGAGTTTTAACCCTTTAGATCCTATAACATTGTGCACTACAGATTATAAACCTCCTGCAGTCATCTTACGGTAACAAATTTAGCTAGGAATAGGAGAGCTGATACACCAATCACTGCTATAGACACAACAGCCTGACCAGCAATTGCTTTTCTGATATTTCTTTGTTTAAGAGATAGAGGAGATATTAGCTCCTGCTAGTGTACACAAGTTTCTATAGATCACCGACCATCTCTCTCTGCTTTAATTGCTTCATGTGTCCGGTCCGACCATGGCGATGTCCCTCCCTGCTGCGTGTTATCAGTAAAACAGAAGCTTGTTTACCTAAGTTACTGACAAGCTTTAACCCCTTATAGCCTTGTGCGCTAAAGATTATAAACCTCCTGCAGTGATCTCACAGTAACAAATTTAGTTAGGAATAGGAGAGCTGATACACCAATCACTGCTAAAGACACAACAGCCTGACCAGCAATTAGTATAAGTTTGCTCCAGAGCCATTTTAACAAAATTATGGGCCCCGCGGGCATAGCACTGCAGTGGGCCCTGCCCAAATACAGGACATCACACTTGGCCATGCCACGAGCCCCCCTCTAGCACACCCATATTTTCACCCCACTTATGTCTGGACACCAGCAGCCTACAAGACTAATTGGCTGGGCAGGGAGCCTTTGGCTCCCTTCTCCTTCATGGCTTTTAACTGTTTGCACGTCCTGAAAACACACAAACAGTTAAATAAGCAAAACCAACCAAGGGGTCCAGGGTATGCTTCTTGTATTTCTGGGACATACATACATAACTTGGGGCCCCTATACTTGTGGGGCCCCCGGGCAACTGCCTAGTGCAGGGGTCCCCAACTCCAGTCCTCAAGGCCCACTAACAGGTCATGTTTTCTGGCTCTCCTTAGCATTGCACAGGTGATATCATTATTGTCAGTGCATTCTGTGGGAGATCCTGAAAAGATGACCTGTTGGTGGGGCGTGAGAACTGGAGTTGGAAACCCCTGGCCTAGTGTGCCCAATGGAAAAGATGGCCCTGGTTTGCCCTATTTACAGACCATGCTTCTGCACAAAGCTTATATGTTGGGTAAATAGGGAACAAGTAGTCCAATTTGGACTATGCTTGGCCCATAGAGCTCCACGCCCCGTCATGGCCTCGCCGTGGTATCCATTGAGGTAAGCGTCTTGCAGTTTCCCGAGGGACGCCACGAACAGCCAATGTCAATGGGTCTAATCGCAATAAACTCTACAGCCAGATTTTTGCTGTTTGGTACAAAAATATATGTAATTTTGCTATTGTTGTAAAATTTTCCCATAGATCTTGCAATCGGTGAGGATTCTCACGGCAGTGCTGTATAGGGTTTGTGCCGTCACGCGTTGCCTGACCGCCTCTTCCCATATTTTCCTATGATCACTCAGTGCTGCGGGGGGAGGGAGGGGGGGGGGGCACAGGGCGTCTAGAATTCTGCTTTCCTTCTCGGGGTCCTGTCACCGGCCGCAGATTTTGGGCTGTTTCACATCACGTCTTGCAGCAGAATTCCACAACGTGTCCTTTACCATGTCCCAGATAAATAGGGGTCATTGCTTCTCCCGCAGGTTCACAGCCCCTAATTTACCTCCCCTCAGTGAAGTCATAACTCCGGGCCACATTCCACACTTTATGACAGCAGAGCATGTGGATGAGAACACATGTAATACTGACATAGAAACTGACAGAAAGTGAACCAGGAGCAGGGGGGGGGGGCTCCGCAGGGACCAAGAGGAAGAGGAGCATCTGGCTCTAATCTGCGGATGAGCCTCCTCGGCTGACACTCCAGTCTGGCTCAGCTTTGGGATGCTCCTGTATTATTTGCATGTGATGCTTTGCAGTAACCGGAGACACCCCCTCCCCTTCCATGGACCCAAATTCCTGGGTTGACTTTTGTTCAAATCCTAAATTATCCTCTGTAGGTTACACTGTATCTAGAGGAGATTAACGCCTTCATGCAACCAATACCTCCAGCCGATGATTCAGTCCTCTATTCTACAGCCATGGAGGACAAGACAATGAGGTGAGATGTGAGCTTGGCCAAAATATCAACTAATACCTCCGAGTCTTAGGCCTCGTTCACACGGCTTATTCTGCCGCGGATTGGCGCCGTACTCCCCGGGCCCGGATTTTGCGCTTCAGTACGGCGCCAATCCGGCCGCAATTACGGTAACCCCACTGCTCTCATAGAGAAACAGTGGAACCCGTCGTCCTCCCCCGGGGCGAATCCGGCGGGGGGGGGAGAAAGTGACGCAAAATATTGGGTGCTACGCGCCTAGATAAATTGTTGGGGTTATGGGGCCGGGGGGGCCCCCCCCGCGGCCCGGCCCCGCCCCGTCCGCCCTTTTCCGGCGGATTTGTGAGTCAAAACGGTCACAAATCCAGGGGAAAAAGCGTGTAAACACGGCCTTAGTATGAAGTTTACCCTTAGCAGGGGTCAGTATTTGGGTTGTGCCTTGGAATTTGGGGGGCCATCTAAAATCAAAATTGTAGGGGTGTCATGAATTGGTTGCAAACCAGCATGGTGCACCGCACGTAACAGCATGACCAGAGCCCTAAACAGCGCTCCTGCAACATATAATATAAATTGGTTCTGGGACGACCACTGTATGATGAGACCAAAAGTCTATGGGTAATGGAATTGGTTGAACCCAAAAAATTTCTCCTCAAAATGCAGATGGGAATATAGAAATGCAGCGGATATGATCCAGATCCAGCGCGTCCTAATATAACATAGGAGGAGCCGCTGGAGGCTGGGAAATCATGTCTTGATGAGGAAAAGGGCTTCTAGGTCAAGGATTTTTATACGTGGGTAGAAAAAAAGGGCCCTCATCGGTGCCCAAAGGGAATGTCATCCCGGACTTGTAGAGCGTAAAGGACATGTATACCGCATGTACTTAGAGAGGTGTATAGACCACCAAACACGTGCACCCCCCCTAATAAAGTAAGGCAGTACAGGGCATGTATAGCACGTATGAGAGGGCGCATGCACCAAACATGCATGCACCCCAATACATGTAAAAACAACAGGACATTATACTGCCGTACTGTAGAGGGCGCTAAGACCCCAACCTGCATTCACCTCACAAAAAAAATTAAGGCGACAGGAAAAATTTGTATGCATGTACTGTAGAGAGGGGCTATAGAAACCCCCCCTCATGCACCTCCTAATAATGTAAGAGCGTAAAACATGTATACCGCACTGTTTAAAGGTGCATAACACCAATCACTGCTACACACCCCAAAAAATGTAAGAGCAGTACAGGACTGTAGTACAGCACTGTTGTAGGGGCGCTATAGAACCATCAATGCATGACTGCACTAATAAGTAAAAACAGTACAGGAATTTTAGTAGCACTTTTTTGTAGAGAGGTGCTTAGACCACCAATAAATGCTTTCACCTCACTAATACAGTAAGAGCAGTACAGGACATGTATTTCCCCGCCTGTACTAAAGGGGCTATTGACCCCCCAATCACTCATGACTGACTAATAAAATAAAAGCAGAGAGGAATTTAGTACCCCCAATTTCTGTAAGAGGCGCTATAAAAAGCAATCACTGCTGCACCTCCTAATACATGTAAAACAGTACAGAAATTAAATACCGCAAGTACGTAGGGGGGATGAAAGAACCACCAAACCGCCGCACCTCAATAATAATGTAAGGCCTCGACATTATACCGCACTGTATTGTAGAGGGTGCTATAGACCCCCAAACACTGTTTCCAACCCCACTAATACATATAAGGCAGTACAGGACATATGTACCGACTTACTGTGAGAGGGCTAGACCCCCCCAAACACTGCAGCACCTCCTAAAACATTTTAAGGCAGTACAAGACATGAGTACGCACTGTACTTTAGAGAGGTGCTATAGCCACCTCACGATACACCCCACTAATACATGTAAGAGCATACAGGGGCATGTAGTACAGCTTTATGTAGAGAGGGGCTTTAGCCCCTCACTGCATGCACTGCACTAATACATGTAAGAGCAGTAAGGACATTAGTAAAGCAATGTACGAGAGAGGCGCTTTTACCCACAATCCTGCATGCCCTCACTAATACAGTAAAGGTAAGGACTGTAAGGCCGCCTGTATTTTAGAAGGGGTATAGCCACCAATATGCGCACCCCCTAATACATGTAAGAGCTACGGCATGTAGTACCGCACTGAAGTGGGGCGCTATAGACCCCCAATCCAAAATGCATACGCACTAAAACATGTAAGAGAAGACGGGGCTGAGTACCAACTGTACTGTGAGAGGTTATGACCCACAACACTGCAGCACTACTAATAATGTAAGGCAGACGAAATTTTAGTACCGCACTGTATGTAGGGAGACATAGCCACCAAACACTGATGCACCAAATAAACATGTAAGAGCATACAGGACATGTAGTACCGCAAATGTGTGTAGGAGGGCTTTTGACCCCCCAATCTGCATGCACCTCCCTAAAAAGTAAGGCAGTACGGGCATATAGTACCGCCTTTATTAAGGCCCTATAGACCCCCCAAACACTGATGCACCTCATATACATGTAAGAGCGTACAAGACATGTAGTACCGCACTGTACTGTAGAGAGGGGCTATAAACCACCCCAAACACTGCTAAAACCCCACTAATAAATGAAGAGCAGTACAGGACATGTAGTACAGCCTGTCTGTAAAGGGGGGCTATAGACCACCCAAACATGCATGCACTGCACTAATAATGAAAACATACGGACATGTAGTACCGCACTGTCGTAGAGAGGCGCTATAGCCCGCAATCACTCATGCACCCCCTAAAAGGGAAGAGCAGTACAGGCATGTGTACCCCCCTGATGTAGAGAGGCCATAGACCCCCAAACACTGAAAGCCCCCTCATAATACATGTAGAGCAGTACAGGCATTAGTACCCATGTTTTCGTAGAGGGGCTTTGACCACCAATCACTGATGTAAATGCACTAATCTTTTAAGAGCAGAGACGGGAAATTTGTACCACATGTACTGTAGAGAGGTGCTTAGCCCCCAAAACCCCCATGACTCACTAATACATGTAAGAGCGTCAGAAATTAGTAACGAAAGTACGTAGGGGAGATGTTTGACCACCCAAACATGCAGCACCACAAAAATACATTAAGAGAGTTTGGGCATTTAGTACCCGCACTGTGCGTAGAGGGCTTTTAGACCACCAACATGCAGCACCTCCCCAAAACTTTTAAAGCGTAAGGACATATATACCCGCACTGTACTGTAGAAAGGCACTTAGACCGCCAATCAATGCTGCACCTCACTGTATTTTAAAAGCAGTTTTAAAGGACATGATACCGCCGTACTGTAGGGGGCGCAAAACCCCCAATCATGCATGACCCCACTAAACAGTAAAAGGCTACAGGCAGTAGTACTGCACGTACTGAGAGGGCGCTTTGACCCCAATACTGCAGACCTCTAATAATGTTAAAAAGCAGTAAGGAATTAGACCGCACTGTATGAGGAGGGGCTATAGACCACAATCAGCATGCACTCACTAATACATGAAAAAGCATACAGGACAGTGTACGCAATGACTGTTGAGAGGGCCTAAACCCACCAATCCCTTTTATGCCCTCTCAAAAAATTAAAAGCTAAGACAGTGACCCCACTGTATGTAGAGACGCTATAGACCACCAATCCCTGCATGCTCCCCAATAATACAGATATACAATGTTCTAGGAAATAGCATTGCATGTTATAAATATTGTGTCCTGAAGCCGTTGTAACTTGAGGGAGCTGAATAAGCCTTATCTATGTACACTTGTAGTACTGGCAGTCGCCCTCCTCATGGACAGTGGACGCGTCCTTGGTTGCTCATGATTATTTTTGCATTTTTGCTCTTTCCCCTGCATGGTGCTGCGGCTTTGGTACATACTGGTGTGAACTGGTTCTTATGTGCAGTTATGTACTAAGTAATTGCCCCCCTTATGGGCAGTTGGTATTAGAGTGACTGCTCATCAATATCCTGCACCTATGCAGCTTCTCCCATGTAGCACTGGGGATTTGTAGGACTGAGCGGCGCCAGTCCTGCAAATCTGCAAGGTGCTAATGTCAGATCCCTTACTCCTATATCGAGGCCAACCTGTACCTACAGTTCCCTATGAAAAAAGCACCAGGCTACCCCTAGAGCCTCTCACCTAGCCAACCAATACTCTACTCTGCCCTGGGGTGAGGAGCAACAACCCAGAAACAGCTGTCTGCAGATGAGGATATGGTTTGGAAATACTCCCAATCACATTGCAAGGCTCAGTGAGTCGGATGGGACTTAAGGAACATTATATCCAATAGCTGCCGAGTTCTGGAGTTCTACAATGGAGCCGCGCAACTTCTGCCTCTCATCAGGGGCGTCGCTAGGCGGTTTTATTCGGGGCTCGGGCCCCGAATAAAACACCCTGTGCCCCGAGTCTCCCGGGCTCCAGGCCGCTGCAGTGGGCTTGGAGCACCGACTGGCCCTTCAGCTGCATGTGCGTCCGCTGGACGCACACTCAGCTGAGGGCTTCTGCGGAGCAGAGAGCTAGCGCTCCCTGCCCCGCAGACAGTGTCACAGCGCTGAGGACCCGCCGCGGCCCCGTGCGCCTCAGCCGGCAGCGTCGCGATGATGTGATGTCATCGCGACGCTGCCTCTCCTCGGGCGCACAGCGCGTCATAGGCCGTGCGCCCGAGGAGCTGCCGGAGGAGCGCGGGCTGAAGAGGACAGATCGCGCTCGCCGGGGGAGTTAAGTTGAGTATGAATGTTGTTATTTTTTAAAGCGTTTACCTGCCTCATTGCCCCTATATACTGCCTGTGGCCCTTAATCCCTGCTGTGGCCCCCATATCCCTGCCGGGTGCCCCAAATATGCCTGCCTTGTGGCCCCCATAATGCTGCCTGTGGCCCATATCCCTGCTGTGCCCCTATAAGCCTGCCTGTGGCCCAATAACCTCCCCGTGGCCCCCATACCCCTGCCTGTGGCCCCCTATATCCTGCCTGTGGCCCCCAATATCCCTGCCTGTGCCCCTATAATGCCTGCCTGTGGCCCCCCATATACCTGCCTGTGGCCCCCATATCCATCCCTGTGGCCCCATAAAACTGCCCGTGGCCCCATATCCCTGCCTGTGGCCCCATTATCCCTGCCTGTGGCCCCATATACTGCCTGTGGCCCCCAAATATCCCTGCCTGTGTCCCTATAATCCTGCCTGTGGCCCCATATCCCTGCCTGTGGCCCCCATATCCCTGTCTGTGCCCCTATAATGCCTGACTGTGGCCCCCCATATTCTGCCTGTGGCCCACATATCCCTGCCTGTGGCCCCATATCCCTGCCTGTGGTCCCATATCCCTGCCTGTGGCCCCATAAGCCTGCCTGTGGCCACCAAACGCCTGCCTGTGGCCCACCTTTATGCCTGCCTGTGGCCACCATATGCTGCCTGTGGCCACCATATGCTGCCGTGCACCTATATACCGCCTGTGGGTACCCCATAACTGCCTGTGTCCCTATATACCTGCCTGTGGCCCCCATATACTGCCTGTGTCCCTATATACCTGCTGAGGCCCCATATACTGCCTCAGTGACCCAATATACTGCCTCAGTGCCCCTATATTCTGCCTCAGTCCCCTATATACCTTCTTTTGGCCCCTATATAACTGCCTCAGTGCCCCCATATACTGCCTGGGCCCCAAACTGCCTCAGTGCCCCTGAGAAATGTGGGGAAATTCTAAGATATTTGTGTCCAAATCCTCAGGGACGAGTCTTGGCCGGGAGCAATCAGCTGAAGGTGTGAACCGGATTGGAGAAGAGAAGGGAAAGTGAACGACGCTGATCAGAAAAGAAAGTTCCCGTGAGTCACTAAAAGTAACTGCAGTGTAATCACTTATATGTCCTGCAGAGGCGTCTACATGCAACTAGTAACTACCACTAGCTGGTCACTGTATGGGGGTGGTCTATGTAATCAGAGCCTGTGTCCAGCTGATAGTCACATGTGGGGTCTGGCAGGATTATTTGAGCCTTAAGTAGTAATAGTTTGGGGTCTTGGTTTTGTAGAAGGGTTTTAAATACAAATCACTTGTCTGGTAGATTTGCTCCAGTATCGGTGGATTATTTTGGTGACTGTTTAGGGGTATTGTCATATGAAGGTGAGAAGTTCTGAAAAGTAAATTTGTCATTGGTGATTTTTGCTGTTTCATGACTGCTGAGGAGATGGACGGGATCCTGTGTGGGGTGTGCAGAAAATTAGGACAGGAACAGAAGGTTTTTCTCTGTAAAAAAACATCCGCAGTTCACAATGAGGCGCGAAAAAATGTCGTGTGAACCCAGCCCTACCCAGAAAAACACAAAGGGCCCGAGCCCCGGATGTTTTAGGACCCTAGCAACGCCCCTGCCTCTCATGCTGACACAGGATATACCTCTTATACCACATATGCTTATGTGGTTATTGCAATAAATAAAAGACACGTACAATACAACAACAATTTCTAACAAAAAGTGAAGTGAATGCTGAGACAGGATCTAACATTACCCAGAAAGGGTCAGGACGGCTGGTAGGCGACCGCCTAGGGCCCCCCTTCATAGCAGACAGGATAGGGGCGCAAGGAGGTAGAGTGGCTTTATTACCATTGGCGCTGTCACTGTGAACGTCCCTTGGGTTTATGTCACTCCCTTCTCTCATATAAGACAAAGAGAAGAGACGTAAGTGTAGAGCAGGTCGGTAACCAGGGAAATCTGTGTGTACTAAGAGCAGATACGATCTCTCTTATCTTCTCAACAAAGCAAAAGAATCAAAGCAATATATTTGGAAAAAGTCTTCAATAAAATTGTCCCTACATGAAAAACAATCTTTGATTAGTCCGAGACAATTTACTACGCCAGATCCCCTAAGATGATAAAGTGCCAAAGCCCTACCTTTCAAAAAGAGTTGTTCCCTAGACTTGATGACATATCACTATC
Organism: Phyllomedusa bahiana; assembly: GCA_025379985.1. Taxonomy (NCBI): domain Eukaryota; kingdom Metazoa; phylum Chordata; class Amphibia; order Anura; family Hylidae; genus Phyllomedusa; species Phyllomedusa bahiana. Next base: position 1,203 of record JAODAL010086468.1, on the reverse strand, counting down.
CCCCGAAAGCTACAGCTCAGAAAAAAAACCCCTAAAACAGTCGCACTTCCCACAACGACTTCCTCATTATCCTAAAGGGAGTTCCCAGTTCGGGGGCCCCCTGTGGTTCTCCATTCTTTGGGAGTTCCGGGTTTACAGGGGACGCTGTTCCCTTCCATTCCTCCTCTATGGGAGTTCCCGGTAAGGGGAGCGCTGTGTTCTCCTTTCTCCTCTATGGGAGTTCCCAGTACAGGGAGCACTGTGTTCTCCATCTGTTCTATGGGAGTTCCAGGGGAGCGCGTGTTCCCCCTTCTGTTCTATGGAGTTCCCAGTGCAGGGGAGCACTGTGTTCTCCATTTTTTCTATGGGATTTTCCCAATACAGGGGAGCGCTGTGTTTCCCAAATTCCCGTTCTATATGAGTTTCCCCGTACAGGGCAGCGCTTGTGTTTCCATTCTGCCCTTTTGGGAGTTTTCCCCGTACAGGGGAGCACTGTGTTCTCCATTCTGTTCTATGGGATTTCCCAGTACAGGGGGGGGCGTGTGTTCTCCATTTTTGTTCTATGGGAGTTCCCAGTACAGGGGGGTGCTGTGTCTCCATTCTGTTCTTGGGACTTCCCAGTACAGGGAGCGCTGTGTTCTCCATTCGTTCTATGGGAGTTTCCCCGTACAGGGGAGCACTGTTTCTCCATTCTGTTCTTGGGATTCCCAAATACAGGGCAGCGCTGTGTTCTCCATTCTGCTCTATGGGAGTTCCCAGTACAGGGGAGCACTGTGTTCTCCATTCTGTTCTATGGGAGTTCCCAGTACAGGGGCGCGCTGTGTTCTCCATTCTGTTCTATGTGCTTAAAACTATGAGCGTTAGGAATTAGCCTGATTGTATGGAATGTACACTCCATGTTGGACTGAGGTGCGTGGGGCAAACCAGTGAAATTAATTCTCGGGGCCCAGCCTACAAGAATGCCGAAGGCCAAAGCGCCCAACGAGGTTTGTCCTGTGGACCCGTCTGAGCACGCTATAGAGAACTGGTGCAGCACGTGTAGAGTCTTAGAGGTGAGTATGGGAAGATGATGGAGGCATTTAATCTATAATCATCTGCAGAGTCCGGGTCGGGTGGTCTATAGAGAGGAGGGAGGAGATGCAGGGGGTGCTGCAATGTAAGGAGCTTTGTCGAAATTTTCTGCTCTCCTAATACTGGAGTTGGAAATGAAGCATGGACGATAAA
>JAODAL010086467.1:0-10242 GCA_025379985.1 Phyllomedusa bahiana | reverse complement strand
ACGAAACGTGGTCTTTTAGTTCGGCGTATAATTGCGCTTCAATACGCCCGACATACGGGCCGACATTATGGTAATTCATAGGTCTCACTGAGAGCTAGGATTACCCGTTCAGGGGAGATTAGATATCAGAGGGATGCGCTGGCTACAGTTTTTTTTCTGTAAAAATACATGCTGCAGTTCACAATGGGGTGTGAAAAATGCTGTGTGTGAACTCCGCCCTACTGAGCAAAACTTAACACAAAGGGCCCGGGCCCCGGATGTTTTGGGACCCTAGCAACGCCCCTGTGTGTCCGTCTCCTCCTCTGTCGCTGGCGGGACCTGTTGTTTCAGAGTGTCCAACGATCATTCCAGAACTAAGATCACCACAATGCTCATGCTGACAAGGGCATCGTCCGCACTGACCATTTTGGTGGCTTCTTCAAAACTGGCAAGGATGGTGCAGAGCTCTTTCACCTGCCTCCACTCTCGGTGGCTCAACACCCCGAGGTCCGCACCGCTGCTTGTCAGGCCATGAGTCACTTCGTACTGAGTAACGCCATTGCGCTGCTGCCACAATCGCTGGAGCATGTGGAGGGTGGTATTCCAGTGTGTTGCCACGTCAACAATGAGATGGTTGACGGGGAGGCCAAGCTGATGCTGCAATGCAGCCAGGCGGGACGAAGCAGGGTGCGAACGGCGGAAGAGCGAACTTAGACTTCGAGCCTTCCTCAGCAGGCAGTCCAGACCCGGGTAGCTCTTTAGAAATTTCTGGACAACAAGTTTCATGACATGTGCCAGGCAACGGATGTGCTCCAGCCTACCGATCTTAAGGGCGGCCAGCAGATTTCGCCCGTTATCGCACACCACCTTGCCTGGGACAATGTTCTTGTCACCCAGCCAGCGCTCGGTCTCGTTGCGGAGAGCCGTCCACAGCTCCTGACCTGTGTGTGGACGGCTTAATTTCAACACGGCCTGGTTTCTCTGGGCACGTAATGCCACCAGAGGACCTTGGGGGAAAGAACCCTGCACCATCCTGGGTTTTGAAGAGCGTGCGCCGAGCCTGAGAGCCACTGTCACCACCAGAGGCATCCACCCAGCTCACCCAGTGAGCTGTCACAGAGATATAGCGGCCTTGGCCGTGCTTACTAGTCCATGTGTCGGTGGTCAGATGGACTTTTCTGGCCACAGATGCAGACAAACGCGCTTGAAATTTTAGATGAACACGTGGCTGGCCAGGGCAGGGACGGCTTTTCTGGCAAAGAAATGCCTGCTCGGCATCTGGTATTGGGGGCAGGCAAGGGCCATGACGTGGCGGAACCCATCTGTGTCCACCAGACGCAAAGGCAACATTTCCAAGTCCAAAAGCCTGGCAATGCCGACATTCAGGCTTTTGGCTTTGGAATGGTTTGGGTTAAAGTATTTCTTCTGCTCCCAAACCTGGAACACAGAGGCTGGCTGCTAGACTGGCCGCTGTACGGCGTGCAGGTCGTCAAACTGGCGGAAGGAGAAGGGGTAGGATTGGTCTCTGGTGGTGCTGGTGGTACTCGGGCGATGGTGGAGGCTGAAGCGGAGGATGATCCCTGATCATGACTCTGAGAGACATGGGCAGCTGAGGAACGCTTGGTGGTGGCGGAGGAGGAGGCGGAGACAAAGGGTGTGACAGTGGTTGGAGGCCCGGTCTCGGTCTGGCCTTTTTTGGCCAAGTGTTGCCTCCATTTCAACTCATGCATTCGCTGCATGTGACTAGACATGTTGGTGGTGGTTAAACACCTAAGGTTCTTGCCTCGACTTATGGGTTTACGGCAAAGGCGGTATATGACCTCGGTGGGTGACTCAGAGGCTTGCTCAATGGAGGCCCAGGCTGGAGAGTTCGTGGACCTTGGTGACGGCGATAATCGAGGCGCTGGGTTTCTGCTGACCGTGGCTGGCGGAATCATATCAGCGGACTTCTGCGACCGCCCTCGCCCTTTTTGAGGCGGGACCCGTACTGATACTACCCCATCGTCTTCCTCCTCGTCCAGTGATGAAGCGCTCGCAAGCAAATTCTGCTGAAAAGACCACGTTGGATCCGCAATGTCGTCATCATCATCATCAACACCGGTGACTTCGTCGTCCTGACATTCTGCATCCAGGAGCTGCTGGCTACAAGCAAGAGGGACTGCAAGGCGTTGCCGACCGCCCGGGATTTTTGCCGATTGACCGGCTTCCTTCTCCTCCTCTAATGGCATCAGTAACTGGGCGTCAGAGCAGAGAAAATCATCCTCTTTGGCCTCTTGATCTTTTAACATGCCTTCTGACCCCAACCGCATTTTGTCATCAGAGGTCTTCAGAAAATGGATTATCCACAGTGGTGGGTACACGAGTTGACATTTGGGCTGCTTCACATTGGACGGATGCTGATGATGCTGATAATGACATTTGTGGCCGTGACTGGGAGGACGAGGAGGTAAGACTGCTGGATGCAGGTTGCATTAACCACTGAAGAACAGATTGGCGACGCTGTTTGTTACTGAGATTCACAGGGCCCTGACCCAGCGATGACAGGCCTGACGGTCCTGCAACTGACGATCCGCTGGCATGCGTGTTGTCGCCAGCACTGGAAGGAGCATCTTTTGAAAAGTCTCTTATTAAAAGACGGCAAATTATAGCTATTCTCAAATCCCTCAAATCAAAACAAAATTGCTGGATTCAAATTTAACTGCAAAGTAGATCTATCAACAAAGCTTGACTGACAAAAGTGAAAAAACACGTATCTGAAATGTATTGGGGATAATAAAAGGTATTTTTGGCACCTTTCAATTACCTGTGGGGGACTACAAAATTGCTGTATTCACATTTAAGTGCAAGGTGCCTCAATGAACAAAGCTGTACTGCGCCAAAGTGAAAAAACACGTATCTGAAATGTATTCGGATAATGAAAGGTATTTTAGGCAACTATCAACCTGTGCTGACTACAAAATTGCTGGATTCTAATTTAACTGCAAGGTGGCTATATCAGCAAAGCTGGAATGGGCAAAATTGAAAAAGAACACCTATCTGAAATGTATACTGATAATAAAAGTGGAGTTTTGCACCTAAGAAAGAGACCTGCAGTTACTAGAAAAATGTGTACCCTAATTAATTTCCCAGGCTGCCCAATATCAGGAAATATTTCAACAGTAAACTGTTAATAATAAAGCTATTGCAGTGCAATGTCTACACTAAGTCTTGGTGAACTATATCCAGCATTCTTTAAAGAGCTTGTCTGTGTTCGCCCGCGGGAACCCCCCCCTTCCCCGTGACTTTACAGCGGTAGATGCTCCTTTAAAATTCTCTACCTAACTACATAAAATCTTTAAATCTCTGATCTAACTAAGTTGTAAGAATCATAGCTAACAGTAGAGCTTTCTCTGTGAAGAAATAGAATAATTTCGCTGAGCTGTTTGGACAGAGGCAGAGCACACGTCCTACTGCTCTGAGACGCTGACAGACACTGATCATGAACAGGATGGGCTGTTCTATGTAAAGCGAGGTCATGTGATTTTTCCAGCCAATCGCAACCATACACATCCCAGTCATGACGTCGCACACACATCTCACCCTGCTCTATTCTGTAAGCTGATTTGCTGGCCGCCAAAATGATAGGAAGCGCCGAAAATGGCGCGATATTAATAGATTATGCACAGTTTTTAACCTAAATTATCATGTGATCTAAAAAATCCGATCAACGTAAATACCGTGCCGATTTCAACTTTGTCGATAATAATCGCTCAACACTACTAGAGAGGACTCAAGAAAATTACAAGAAAGCGGCAGATAAACTTTATAGGACAGCATCAATTTTTAAAGTGGTGAATAAGGTATGGCTTTCCACCGGAAATTTTGAACTTAAGGTTCCTTCACCAAAACTGGGACAGAAGTTTGTAGGGTCGTATAAGATCATCAGGATAATTAGTCCAGCAGCTGTTCGGCTTAAATTCCGACAATCTATGAAGATTCATCCGGTTTTTCATGTGTCACTACTAAAGCTTGCCATGTCCAACGCCTTTCCGGAACGTGTTCCTCCTCCTTCTGATGCAGTGGAGATAGATGGGCAAGAACAGTTTGTTGCAGGGCAAATCTTGGACTCTAGAATTTTCAGGAACCAGCTACTATACCTCATTAAGTGACAAGGTTATGGGTCTGAAGTAAAATTCGTGGGAGACTATGAGTCACATTAATGCTCCCCGACAATCAAACTATTTAATCAAAGACATCCAGGGAGACCGATTCAGGTATCATCCAGAGGCCGCTGTTGAGGTGGGAGTAAAGTCAGGAATCTTTCTGCTATGACTGTTTAGTTCAGACTGCTTGCCCTTAAGTTTGCCCTCAGTCAAGATGGTGGATCTTGTCTTAGCTGGGTGCCATTTTACGTCCTGTTTCCTATATAAACTTCTCCAGCTTCTTGCTCATTGCTTGAGTTTGTTTGTTCCTCCTCCTTGCAATTTAGGCCTCGTTCACACGGCTTATTTCGCCACGGATTTGCCGACGGATTGACGATCGTCAATCCGTCGGCAAATCAGTCAGAAATAAGTAACAGCCTATTTTCTATTGATTTCAATAGAAAATACGGCTCGTCTTTCACACGACGCGTATTTCCACGCCGGATTGCCGCCGCGGATTGACGACGGCAATTCCGGACAAAAAAAAAACAATGTGCATGTCAATTATTTACGGCGGATTCACACCACTACAATGAATGGAGATGGTGAATCCATCGGGAAATCAGTTACAAATACGTGCCACACTTAGTGGCACTTATTTGCAACTGATTTTCAACTGATTTCAGAACGTATTTACGATCGGCAATCCGAAGGAAATATGTTCTGAAATAAGCCGTGTGAACGAGGCCTTACCCTGCAACTCCTTGACACCTGCTGATTGCGTGTTGTTTCTCCTCCTGACTTCTCATCTGGATCCCTGCCTACATTTCTGCTACCTTCCATCCAAGTCTTCTGTGCCTCCCTGTATTTAGGCCTTGTCTCTGTCATTGGATTCCAGAAGTATTCACTAGTATTGTGACAGCGATATTGTGATCCACATATATATTCACTTCTCTCTTTTTTATCACATATATCTTGTGCCATCGCAGAGCTATAATATTTATCTTTTGAACATGGTGAGAACTAGAAGTGGTGATACAAGGAGGGGCATAGGAAGTGAAGAAAGAGGTATGAGACAAGGCACTCCTTTCAGTGCTCAGGGCTGTAACTAATCAGTAACTGATTACTTACTTGAAACACCTTTCTGAACAGTTTAGACAACTGAAAGAAGCTTGCTGATATAAAAAGCAGTTTCATTGGAGTTCAGTTAAAACTGCACCAAAATTGTGCTGTGTTAAAGCACTCTAACTCCCTAAATAGTGATCTGTGTCTGATTCCCTAAACTAGCTGTCCCCCTCCCCACCACCGCGCATAATCTAACAAGCAGCTTTTCCTCGTTATTAAATGGTATTTCTGTCTGCTGGTAAACCAGCACACAGAACAGAGGCAGCAGTGTGCTCACTACTCACTAAGGTGGAAATGGCGTTCAACAGGAAATACAGTGACATACTTATTTTGGCAGAATGCTAATGAGCTGTAAAAAAAATTTACATGTGATGTCAGCAACTTCCATCATGTAAATCTGACTACACTTTCCATTCCTACTTTAATAACTGATGTTTCCACCATGAGAATCCACTGGCCAGTCCACTGTGTACATAGGGCAACATGTATGTTTTTTGGCACTTAGAGGCCACTTTTTATGCGCATTATAATAGCGCAGAATGCGCCTGATTTATGACCCACAGTAGACCGGGTTAATAAATTCAGGCGCATTCTGCGCTATTATAATGCAAAGACGACAATTCTGGCTCAGTTAAACCACTTGTAAAGTGGTTTACCTGTTTCAGCAATAATGCGCCTATTTTTGCTGTTCATAAATGTGTTGAATCGTATGGTTGTAATGTGCCCCGCCTACCACATGACCCCCGATATCAGACGCGTTACAAAGTGCTGCGGGTGCTCTGTAATGCGCCTGATATTGGCGTGCGGGCGTTTTAACAATATAGTAAACGGGGCTGCGCTAGATCTTGGACTGAAAATATGGCAGACTTCTTGCGCAGCCCCGTCCATGCATGTCGCCCACAAGTCACAACAATGCTCAATGAGTAAGTTGTGACTTTTGGAATGCCACATCCAATAGGTGGAAGCCATAAAAGACAATTTTGAAAAATAAGATCTATTGTTCAAATATGAGCAGGAACAACAGCGCATGGAGTTTGTAAGCCTTTTCTGAGTTTGTATGGGCTTCTGCCAAGTACTCAAGCTCCCTCCCTCAATTCAAAAACAAACACATAGGTTGATGTGTGATTTAGACTGAGCACTAGTAGAAACCAGGGACTAAAGTGATTGGTGGTACTCTCTGCACAGATCTGTAGAATTTGCCAGTACTGTATAAGAAAATGCAGGCAGTCCCTGACATACATCATTCCAACTTGCGACTGTCCCCTACTTATGAACAGGGACTTATGTAGCATGAATCAGTGTGCTGTCGTCACACCCCATAACATTAGAATGCCGTAAGTCTCTGCCAGACTATAAAGTCTGACATAAAGTCAGCTGCTGCAGCAACTCTCATTTCTATGCAGCACTTGGCTGACCTTTTGCAGTCAGCACTGAACCTTCACCTACCCCCACACATACCCCTTTCTGTTACCGCTCACCTCAATGAGATCCCGCCGTCCCTTTGCTGCTGACAATGTTGAGTGAGATGGGACTATAATACCAAAAGTCCTGTGGTTGGGCCAGATAAGAAAGTGACACAGTCAAAGACAGTGAAACTTTACTTCCTAAGAGGAGCGAGGAGAACCAATTCCTGTTGTCATGGAGCAGAAGAGTAATGCCCGGTCCTTCTCTCATTTAAGTCAGTGTATTGCAATCTCTGTCTCTCACTAACACTAGCTGCTGACTGCCAAGGTAGTGTGCCGCCTCACCCCCCCTCCCCCCCCACACCACACACACACACACACAGCTTGTACCAGTCCAGTCTTAAGAACATAATTTTTTTTAATAATTATGTTTGTTATTGTCATTTCTATTATGGGTGTTTAATGCACAGAGTCACTAGTAGTGGTCAGCAATGCTAACTCAACATTAACTGGGCATTTATGACAGCTAGTTCTTGCAGGTATCAGAAAGTATATAAGCGGGGGACAAGCTTTAATCTCTGGATGCAGTCTATCTGATGTCTGCAAGACCTGAAATCCATGGATCACTGACATTATTTTGACTACGTCTCTGGTAACCATTGAGATTCTGTGAAAAACAGTCCAGTGGAATTACAAGTACCAGCATTTCACTGTGACAGATGTCAAACACATGTAGTAATCAACATCCAGACAATTAGAACATCTGCTGATGTGGAATGCTGATACTTGTAGTTCCAATGTTTATAAATTGTACTATGTGTCCCTGTGCTGAAGCAGCATCAAGGCAGGACCCCACCTGCTTATATAAAACCCTTTCGTGTGTTTGGAGCTGTAAGAAAGGGAAAAAAAGAAATATCCTTTTTCTTATTATTTATTAATATATTCAAAGCAACCTTTTTTTTATGCTTAATCTTCAAAAACCGTAACATGCATATAAACATTAAAAGCACGGGACACTTAGCTGGATTCAGCAAGTCCTTTCTAAGTGGATAGGGGATAGGGACGCCAGCAAGCTGCACGAGGAGTGGAGCCCAAGTCGTTCCTACATCGATGCATGTTGCCCGATCACGCAACGTTTCGGGGGACCACACCCCCTTTCTCAAGCATGACATCACTTCCAGGAGGGCCGTTCTTATAGTGTCCAACTCAAGGTGCGTGATCAATTTACTATAACCATCATATTTAGATCATCGGTACAACAAACATATACCTTCACTTTCAACATATCCATAAAACATAAACACCTGGACACCTACAGAATAGACCAACTATCGCTAAGGAACTTATCTATATACTGCAATTGTAAATAACTTTTCTTAAATTAGCTATTACTAATCTAATGTCCTAAGCAGATAGTATACACTAACCTCAAATCCACGGGCAGCAAGGTATGGGGCATATACCTTCGTGATTACAAAAATCCGTTCCACTGACAGCTTTCATTTAACCCCTTCTAATCTATTGATCCAATACACTTCTCTTTGTAGAAGTTTAATCTTGACTTGTTCAGGATCATTACCTTCTATTTCTATTTCCAGTACACACCAACGGAGTTCAGAGATATTATGTCCCCTTTCAAAAAAATGCCTAGCTACCATTGTTTCCGAGTACCTTTTCTTTGGCTCACTTTTAACTACCTGTTCGCACTTACTTTCTCTTTCTCCATGTTTTTTTGATATGTACAGGCGAATCTGAGATTTGTGTTCATTAATCCTAACACAGACCATTCTCGACGTTTGTCCCACGTAGCACATACCACATGGGCACTTGAGTAAATAAATCACTTTACTGGTGTTACATGTAAAGAACCCCCTAATTGGTATACTATATCCCTGAGTAGGGTGTGTAATACATTCCCCTTTGATAATACCATGGCAGTTCTGGCACGATAAACAGGGGTATGTACCCCTTCTTTGTGTGTCCAATAATTTTTGTCTAGGGATTTTCTTAGTCAGGTCAGAATGGACAATGGAATTACCAATAGATTTATCTTTTTGATAAACAAACTTAGGGTACTCTTTAAAGAGATTACCAAACTTTGGATCCCTCTGTATAACGTGCCAGTACTTCCTGATTGTTTTCCGTACTAATTCAGCATGACAATCATAGACTGACACAAAACCCACTCTGTGATCATGTTTTTGCTTTACTTTGTGTTTGCGAACGTCACTGCGCAGTAGCTGTCCTACTTAATCTATTTTTTCCACTTCATCCTTACAATATCCACGTGCTACAAATTTCCTCACTAGTTTATCTTTATTCATGTGGTACTCCCTATCCGATGAGCAAATGCGTCTCGCATTCCAGAATTGGCTCTTGGGGATCGCGTTGAATACTGCCGGGGCATGTTGGCTCTTCATATGTAACATGTGATTCCTATCTCTCTCTTCGGAATATAATGTGGTCGCAAGGTGACACCCTTCGCTTTATCATTACATCTAGGAAACTAACACTTTCCTGATCTTTATAAGGTGTGAACTTAATAAGGGGATGTTTAGAGTTAATTTCATCCATAAATTCATCCAATTCCTTTTCTGTGCCGGTCCAGAATAAGCAAACGTCATCCACATAGCGGAGCCATAGATTGACACAGTGGCTCAGTCTACTAGGTATGACGTAAGTACCCTCGAAATATTCCATGAAAATATTAGCAAAACTGGGCGCGACAGGAGACCCCATAGAGGTCCCCTGTCGCTGCCAGTAAAAGTCCTATCCGAACCGAAAGTAGTTCTTTGTAAGTATAACCTCCAACAATTCCAACAATAGGGAAATAAGACTGTTGGATAGACTTGCGTCCTCCAACAGCCTGGTTTTAACTGCATTAATCCCTTCATCTATTGGGATATTCGTGTAAAGACTACCAACGTCTAAGGTACACAGGAATGTGACGGCGGACATATCAATATTTTCAATTTTAGATAGGAATTTATTAGTGTCTTTAAGACACCTAAGGAGTCGTTTAAAAACATGTTGCATGTTTATATGCATGTTACGGTTTTTGAAGATTAAGCATAAAAAAAGGTTGCTTTGAATATATTAATAAATAAGAAGAAAAAGGATATTTCTATTTTTGCCTTCTGTACAGCATCCAAACACTACGTAAGATACTTGTAGTTCCACAGCTACTAGCTGCTGTGGAACTACCATTGTCAGCATGTCACAGCAGCAGATGTTTAAAACATGTACCAATCAGTACCCATACAATTAGTACATGTGTGGTATGGCATGCTAGCATTTCTAGTTGTGAAAATACAAGTGCCAGCATTTCACACCACACCACATTTCATATACCTGTTTCGAATTACATTCAAAATGGGAATTCCGAGTACAGACAAGTGGTGTGTTTGGTGCTGCTCGGATTTGTAGTAGTAATAATAGTAATAATAATAATAATAATAATAATAATAATAATAATAATAATAATAATAATAATACCACAGTCTGCTCCATATTGTGCTGAAAATTAAACAGACGTCAAGAAAATATAAAAATAATTCTTAGGTTCCACATTTAAGCCAATCCTTTTCCCCTTTTTTTTAACCCTTAAAAATTCC
>JAODAL010086466.1:0-10242 GCA_025379985.1 Phyllomedusa bahiana | reverse complement strand
CATTCAGCCAGTAAAGGCTCACCACCTCTGCAGATGGGAGCGTTTCTCTTTGACATCATCTCCGATCCAGATGCTCCTGCTCCTCGCTACTCCATGGCGCCAGCAGTCATTCAGCGAGGTGATTGCAAAGAGACAAAAATTTTGCGTCCAACCATCCTAGGTGCAGAAGCTGACCTTTGCTCCTGTCCAAGTTGATTGTATGCAGTATCTCCCTTTCCAAATTGTGTACTTTGCAATGTTCAGGAAAATAATGGCTTGTGCCGAGCCGAGATGGAGAGTTCCAAGCCGTAATTTATTTTTTCAAAAAGGCTGTACCAGAACTTCATATATTGTAGAACAGAAGGTGGCCAGTCCTTGGCTTATCGGGTTTGTTCCAAGGTGCCGGCACGCGGACGTCTGGAGCTGTAACTACGGTCAGGGCCAGTACTTTGTCCTTTATGGCCCACAGGGTGAATGTGCTTTCAGCCCAGGCACACCAACAACTTGGACAGGGACGGCGCTTTCTCCTCCACGTTTTTCAAACCGGGCTCCTGCGCCAATGTCCCCCTCCTCCTCCTCCACCATCACCACCATCTCAGCCTCCACAAGTACTGCTCCATCATGCCACATGTGTAGGGCACAGCGGTGTCACGCGTTCTATACCTGGCTTGCTTCGGCGAACGAAGTCACACAGGATGAGAACTGCTCCGCGTCATGCAGCAAGAAATCGATGTGTGGCTTTCTCCGCGCCAACTGCAAATCGGAACCATGGTGACGGACAATGGGAGGAACATGGTGTCCGCGCTGCACCGAGGAGTGATAGTCCATGCCCTGCATGGGAGCCCCGTGTTCAGTCTGGTTGTGAAAAGGTTCTGAACACTTCCCACCGATCTTCAGAAGATTCTGAAAAAGGGCCCAGGAAACTGTGCATGCACTTTATCCATTCTACAAATCCAGGAACCCCTCTCGAGTTGCAGTGGCGAACGGCCTCCCCCAACACACTCTGTTTTGCTATGTTTCCACCCTTTGTAATTCCAGCCTGCACATGTTGGACCGACTGTTGAACAGAGAAAGGCCATTAACGATTTTTTGATGATCCAGGCGGACAGGAGAACTCCCCTGTGTAAACTTTGATGTCAGCCGTGGCAGTCATGCGTGACACCTCCCGTTTGTTGAGGCCATTCGAGGAGGCGACGTTATTTGTCAGTCGCCGGGACTACGGGATGAATACGTCATTCCATTTTGCTTCATGTCTGGAACAGATGCTGAAAAATCTGTCTGGGCAGGGGACTGGAGACGTGGCGACTACATCTCGCGGCCACATGAGTCCGGTGGGGACTGAAATGGAGGAGGAGGAGCAGGAGCAATGTCTAGTGAAATGAGTGGATTTTCTACCCAGGTGACAAGAGAGGAGGAGCAGGAGCAGCTGGAGGAGGTAGATGGAGATGAGGAAGACGAGGCAGATGACCCGCAAGCACCGTGGCAGTATACAGTGGAGATGGAGGCAGGGAGCCCCTCGGAGTCACTTGTGCCGTTTGGCCCACAGCATGCTGATTTGCCTGGCTAGTGACACCCGAATAGTCAGCACCCGGCAGAGGGATGACTTCTGGCTCTCACCCTATTGAACCCTCGCTACCGGTCCAAAATGGGAGCCTTTTTCCCACTATTGAGAGGGAGGACAAACTAAAATACTTTTGGGAAATCCTCCGTAGTCAGTTGTCCGCTGCCTATGTGCGGCATCGTCCCTCCTCTGACAGGTCTGACCGGGGGGTTTCTTCAGTGCTCACGTATTACTGCTGCGGCTGCTGGGGGAAGGTGGAGGGTTAGGAGCAGTACCAGCTCCATCAGCAGCAACCTAAGTCTGGAGTCACTGATGAGCAGCTTCCTTCACTCGCCTAGTGGGGAGGGCAGTCGTCAGCAGCAGCAGCAGGACCTGGAGCAGCCCCTGAACCAACAGGTGGTGGCCTACTTGGACAGCACTCTGCCACCCAGTTAAAAGATCCCGCGGGGACTACTGGGCAGTCAAACTGGATGTGTGGCCGCAAACTTGCCGAGTTTGCAGTGGAGAAGCTGTCCTGCCGGCCAAGTAGTGTGGCATCTGAGCGGGTGTTCAGTGCGGTGGGGGCCATTGTTACCCCAAGGAGAACCCGCTTGTCCACGGGAAATGTGGAACGACTAACTTTTGTCAAGATGAATCAGGCATGGATCGGTCAGGATTTCCACACACCAAAGCCTTAGGCTTCAGACTACATCAGTAATGAAGCCTCACCCAAACTGTGAGAAATGATGCCGCCACCCGCCTGATGCCACATATCTGCTGACAGTTTCTCCATATGCCACCAACCATCTTTACCAGGGACTGGTATTGCCACCCACCTCCACACTCTGTCATTGTGCCACTTTAGGACTCATGCTGCTGCTCCCTGTTGCGGGTGCCGTGACATCCACACTGTGTCATTGTTCCACTCTCTGACCTCATGCTCTTGCTCCTGCCGCCGTCACCTCCACTCTCAGTCATTCTGCCACTCTGTACCCTACTCCTGTTTTTGCACCTCCAGAATGTCATTGTCCCAAACTCTCTGCCCTCATGCTGCTGCCGCCGTCACCTTCCAACGTGTCATTGTGCCACTCTGTGGCCTATTCTGTTTTTGCCACCTCCAGAATGTCTTGTGCCACTCTCTAACCTCATGCTGCTGCTGCCGTGACCTCCAAACTCTATTCATTCTCCCACTCTGTCCCCTACTCTGTTTTTGCCCCCTCCAGATGTCATTGTTCCACTCTCTGACCTATGCTGCTGCCGCCGTACCTCCACACTGTGTCTTTTGTCCCACTCTGTGGCCTATTCCTGTTTTTGCACCTCCAAAATGTCATTGTGCCACTCTCGGACCTCATGCTGCTGCTGCCGTGACCTCCAATTGTGTCATTGTCCCCAACTCTGGGGCCTACTCCGTTTTTGCCACCTCGAGACTGTCTTTGGGCCACTCTCTGACCTCATGCTGCTGCTGCCGTGACCTCCACACTGTGTCATTGTGCCCTCTGTGGCCTACTCCTGTTTTTGCCACCTCCAGAATGTCATTGTGTCACTGTCTGACCTCATGCTGCTGCTGTGGCTGCTGCTGTGACATCCACACTGTGTCATTGTTCCACTCTCTGACCTCATGCTCTTGCTCCTGCCGCTGTCACCTCCACTCTCAGTCATTCTGCCACTCTGTACCCTACTCCTGTTTTTGCCACCTCCGAATGTCATTGTCCCACTCTCTGCCCTCATGCTGTGCTGCCGTCTCCTCCACACTGTGTATTGTGCCATCTGTGGCCTATTCCTGTTTTTGCCACCTCCAGAATGTCATTGTGCCACTCTCTGACCTCATGCTGATGCTGCCATGCCCTCCACACTGTGTCATTATGCCACTCTGTGGCCTACTCCTGTCTTTGCCACCTCCAGAATGCCATTTTGCCACTCTCTGACCTCATGCTGCTGCCGCCGTCACCTCCACACTGTGTCATTGTGCCACTCTGTGGCCTATTCCTGTTTTTGCCACCTCCAGAATGTCATTGTGCCACTCTCTGACCTCATGCTGCTGCTGCCGTGACCTCCACACTGTGTCATTGTGCCACTCTGTGGCCTACTCCTGTTTTTGCCACCTCCAGAATTTCATTGTGCCACTCTCTGACCTCATGCTGCTGCTGCCGTGACCTCCACACTGTGTCATTGTGCCACTCTGTGGCCTACTCCTGTTTTTGCCACCTCCAGAATGTCATTGTGTCACTGTCTGACCTCATGCTGCTGCTGTGGCTGCTGCTGTGCCCTCCACACTGTGTCATTGTGCCACTCTGTGGCCTACTCCAGTTTTTGCCACCTCCAGAATGTCATTGTGCCACTGTCTGACCTCATGCTGCTGCTGTGGCTGCTGCTGTGACCTCGACACTGTGTCATTGTGCCACTCTGTGGCCTATTCCTTTTTTTGCCACCTCCAGAATGTCATTGTGCCACTGTCTGACCTCATGCTGCTGTGGCTGCCGCCGTCACCTTCACACTCTGTCACTAATGTTGCCACCTGAGCTCTCAGCTTGTTTTTTTCCAGCTTTCGCTCACATGGCTTTATCAGGCAACATTCCCGCTTCAGTTTTTTGGTCAGTTTTGCCCTCTTAAGTGCCCAGGGAATTTTAGAGTGAAGCGATTCTAAGAGCGGCGGCAGTCATGTTCGTGTCATACTAAAACACAACATTGTATGAAGACCAAACCAAGCTTCCTCTGCATATTTAAGCATGGCACAACATTCTACAGCACCCTGCAGGCTCTGTGCAGCCTGGAAATAGCTGTTTTTTAACGTGATTCGTCCCGAAGTAATTCGGAACAAAGTTATTTTTGTCGGGAAATTCGGCGATGTGCGCGAACCAAATTTTTGAGAAACATCAGCATGAGGTCAGAGAGTGGCACAATGACATTCTGGAGGTGGCAAAAACAGAAGTAGGCCAAGGAGTGGCACAATGACACAGTGTGGAGTTGACGGCATGAACAGCAGCAGCAGCATGAGGTCAAACAGTGGCAAAATGACATTCTAGGTGGCAAAAAAGGAGTAGGCCACAGAGGGGAACAATGACACATGTGTAGGTCAGGGTAGCACCCCACAGCACGAAATAAGGTCAGACAGTGGAACAATGAGAGAGGCTGGAGATAACGGCAGCAGCCAGAGCAGCAGCATGAGGTTAGACAGTGCACAATGACACATTTGTAGGTCATGGCAGCAGCAGCATGAGGTCAGACAGTGGCAAAAATGAATTCTGGAGGTGGCAAAAACGGAGTAGGCCACAGAGTGGGGACAATGACACAGTGTGGAGCTCCGGCAGCAGCCACAGCAGCAGCATGAGGTCAGACAGTGGCACAATGACATTCTAGAGGTGGCAAAAAAAGGGTAAGCCACAGAGTGGCACAATGAACAGTGTGTAGGTCATGGCAGCACCCACAGCACAGCATGGGGTTTCAGACACTGGCACAATCACAGAGTGTGTAGGTCACGGCAGCAGCCACAGCAGCAGCATGAGGTCAGACAGTGGCACAAAGACACAGGCAAAACAGTAGTAGGCCACAGAGTGGCACAATGACACAGTGTGGAGGGCACGGCAGCAGCAGCATGAGGTCAGACAGTGACACAATGACATTCTGGAGGTGGCACAAACAGGAGTATGCCACAGAGTGGCACAATGACACAGTGTGGAGGTTACGGCAGCAGCATTAGGTCAGAAAGTGGCACAATGACATTCTGGAGGTGGCTAAAACAGGAGTAGGCCCAGAGTGGCACAAAGACACAGTGTGGAGGTCACGACAGCAGCAGCAAGAGGTTAGGCAGTGGCACAATGACATTCTGGAGGTGGCTAAAATAGGAGTAGGCCACAGAGTGGCACAATGACAGAGTGGAGGTCACGACAGCAGCCACAGCAGCATCATGAGGTCAGGCAGTGGCACAATCACATTCTGGAGGTGGCAAAACAGTAGTTAGGCCACAGAATGGCACAATGCCACAGGGGTGGAGGGCACGGCAGCAGCACATAGGTCGGCAGGGGCACAATGACACGTGTGTAGTGACCACAGCAGCACAACAGCAGCACACATGAGGCAGAGAGTGAAAAAAATCACACAGTGGGGATGTCACGGCACCCAACAGCAGCAGCAGCATAGGTAATAAGTGGACAATGACAGACTTTTGAGGGGGGGCAATACCAGTCCCCGGAAAAAGCAGGGTGGGGGGCAGAGGGAGAAACTTCAGCAGATTGGGGCATCAGGTGGGTGGCGGCATAAAAAAATAGTGGCTGAGGCGGTATTTTGAACCAACACCCAAGGCATTGGTGGGGGAATTCCTGGCCGATCAATACCTGATCATCTTGAAAAAGGGTCAGTCGTCCACTTTCCCAGGGACAAGGGGGTTTTCCTTGGGTAACGATGGCCCCCCCGCCTGAAAAACCCCGCTCTGATGCCACATACGGGCCGGGGGCAGGACAGCTTTCCACTGCAAATCGGCAAGTTGCGGCCACACAACAGTTTGGCTGCCCGTGTCCGCGGACTTCAAAAGGGGGTGCAAGTGCTGTCCATGTAGGCCACCACCTTTTGGTTCGGGGACTGCTCCAGGTCCTGTGCTGCGCTGGCGACTGCCCTCCTCCTAGGTGGGTAAAGGAAAGCTCCCACGTGACTCCAGATTGGGTTGCTGTGATGGACTGGTACGGGCTTCTACCCCCCCACCTTCCCCCAGCAGCCGCGGCAGTATAGTAGTGCTGGGGAAACCCCCCGGGTCAACCTGTCAGAGGAGGGACGATCCCCACACTTTGGGCACGGCCAACTGACACGGAGGTTTTCCCCCCTATAATTTGAGTTTGTCCTCCCTCTCAATAGCTGGGAAAAAGTCCCTTTTGGCCCTTTAGCGGGGCCCAAAAAGGGGTGGGAGCCAGAATCATCCCTCTCCCGGGATTGACATTGGCGACTAGCCAGGAAAAATCACTGCTTGGGCCATCGGCACAAGGACCCCGGGGGGGCCCCTGCCTCCTCCCACTGTAACCCCACGGTGCTTGGGGGGTCATCGCATCATTTTCCTATCCCATTACCCCTCCACGCTCCTGTTCCTCCTCTCTTGTCACCGGGGGTGAAAACCACTCATTTACCTAAAATGCTTTGCTCCAAATGTCCTCCTCCTCCTAAATTTCATCCCCGAAACTCATTGGGGGCCCGAGATGTAGTCGCCACTTTTTCCAGCCCCCCTGCCCAACAGTTTTTTCAGCATCTGTTCCAGGACTAAGCAGTGGAATAGTTATTTTTCCCCGGTTTTCCCGGCACTGAAAAAATAACGTGGCCCCCTCGAAGGGCCTCAACAAACGGCAGGGTCACGCATGAGCTCCACTGCGGGACTTTTAAATTACAGGGGGTACTCCTGCCCGCCGGGTCATAAAAAAAATTGTTAATGGCCTTTCTCTGTTCAACAGCGGCCAACAGTGCAGGCTGGAAATTTAAACGGGTGGAAAATCGCTATCAAGTGTGGGGGGGAGGCTGTTTCCCCGCTGCAACTCGAGGGGGTTTTCCTGTTTTGTACGAATGGAAAAAGTGCATGCACATTTCCTGCCATTTTCAGAAATCTTCTAAATCTGGGAAGACTTCGGGAACCTTTTCAAAAACCGATTGAACAGTGCCCATGCAGGGCGCAGGGCCCCTTCCCTCCTCGGTGGCGGGCGGACACCATTTCCTCCCAGTCCGCACCAGGTTCCGATTTGCAGTTGGTGCGGGAAACCACACATCATTTCTTGCTGATGACCGGACAGTTCCCCCCTGGTGACTTTTCGCCGAGGAAACCCAGGTGAGAACTGTGTGAAAAACCGTTGCATTTGACAACGGGGAGGAAAGGGGCGTCTCCTGTCCAAGTTTTGGTGTGCCTGGAAGAAGCACATTCCCCCAGGGGCCGTAAAGGACATGACTGGCCCTGACCCGTAGTTCAGCTCCAGCGCCGCGCTGCCGTGCACCTTGGAACAAACCGTAAGCTAAAGGATGGCCACTTTCTGTTCTACTATTTATGGATATGGTACCCTTTTGAAAAAAAATTCCCGGTTTGGAACTCTCTCTGGGCCGGACAACCCATTAGTTCTCTGAATGGTGCAGAGCCCACCATTTGGAAAGGGAGGGACTGAAAATACCAACAACTTGGGACAGGAGATGGTACCTTAGGATGGTTGGATCCCATACTGTTGTCCTTTGCAATCGCCTCGCTGAACGCTGCGGGAACCATATACGAGACAGGAGCATCTGGACCGGGAAGATGATGTCAAAAAAAACAGCTACTTCTGCAAGGTGGTGGAGCCTTGTGGGTGCAATGGCATGCGTCCATGGCTGCGCGGGCAGGATGGACCACCACTTGAGCCACTTTTCTCCCAGGCCCCGGTGGTGACGTGCATGGGTTACGCAGGCCGTGGGGCCAACTTAGTCCCTGGCCCCCTTCCTTTCGCCCCAGATTCTTTCATAACCCATTTCGGCTTCTCCCACCTCACACTGCTTCTACCCTGCTGACAAAAGCCACACACCCCCTTCTGGCTGCGCCGCTGCCGACGCGCAACTACGCCCTCTTTTTCCCGACGATGAGAAACCCCTTTCTTTACCCGGCTCCCAAGTTCGGTCAGCTAACACACATTTGGGGTTTTATCTCACGCTGTCCTCATCACCCGGGCTTGGGAGCGAGGCGACCTCTCACAACTAACCTCCCATGCCCTCTCCACATCTTACTTTGCCGCCTACTGCAAAAAGCAGGGGGTATTGGCCCATTTCTTCCTGCCCAATAGCTGCGAGCCCCCCTTTTTTTTTAAATCCTGCTATATAGTGGCTTACCCAGACCACATGTAGATTCTCTGTAGGGAACCGGTGGGACAGAGGCGGGTTGAGGACAGGGGAGGGCCGCTGACTGCTCCCCGGGCCCTGCCAACTAAAGGGTTGTGTCTGAGGTTCCCCCGACTCTTGGCTGAGGGGTTTTCCGATGTCATCGGGAGGAGTTAAAGACCTAGTCAACCAATCAAAAACCCTTGGGGTTGCAGGGGAGCAACCGGCCCCTAATGACAGCGGGGAGTTTGGCCCCACCGGGACCCCTGCGGACGTCCCCTTGCTTGCTTGACCCGGGGTGCTCCAGGAATTTTTTGTGCCACTGCCACTTGCAGGGGAAGGCCTCCACCTCTCTGTCGAATACTGTTTGTTCTAAATGTCAGACACTGATTGATGAAGATTCTGTAGAGGGTAAGTACACACCCTGTATTTTGAAAATCCAAATGAACCCCGTAACAACTTGGGTAACCCTTGAAAAAATTGCCTCCACAAAAGGCCCGGAAAATTTACTTGATGTGCCTTTAAAAAATCTTGTTTTTACTGAATTTTAAAAACACAAACAGGCTTAATTAATCTTCGGATATGAATTATCTACAAATTTCTTCTGTCGGTGAAAAACAAAATTTCTTTTTCTGAGTACAACGCAGAAAAATACTTAGTTTAACCCTTTATTTTAAATTGCGCCAAACAATTGAGCAACCCCCAAGCATTTGCTTTGTAGGTGTTACAAGGCGTGTTTTTTTTAAATTACACAAAAAGAGAAAAGATTGTAATTAACCTTCGCTTTGGGGAAATTTTGTACGAAAATTTTATTTTTTGGCGGTGAAAAAAACGGGTTTTTTTTTGCACCACAGCAGAAAAACAACGCAATTAACCCCGGTAAATTGCGCAAAGAATTGAGCGCCACAAACTCTAGCTTTGTAGGGGTTTAAAAGGCTATTTTTGACACACCAACAAAAAAAAATTGAATTAACCCTTTTTTGAAATTTTCTACAGGAAAATTTTTTTTTTTTTGGCGGTGAAAAAGACGGTTTATTTTTTTACACACAGAAAAACAACGCTTAATTAACCCCCATTAAATTGCGCAAAAAAAAATTTAGCACCCCAAACAATAGCTTTTAGCTGTTACAATGGCTATTTTGACAATACACACAATAAAAAAAATTTTAATTAACCTTTTTAATTAACTAAAAAATTTAAAATTTTTTCATAAAAAATTAAAATTTTTTTCCACAACAAAAAAAATTAAAATTAACCCCTAAAAAAAAACGCAAAAAATTAAAAAAAACTCTGCTTTTGTTAGCGGGGTTACAATGGTTTTTTGAATAAAACCCCGGGGTTTTTTTTTTTAACCTTCATTTTTTAAAATTTCTGTTGTATTTTTTGGCGGTAAAAAAAAATTTTTTTTTTACCAAAAAAAAAAAAATTAAATTAATATTAAAAAATTAAAAAAAATTAAAAAAAACACTTTATAAGTTTCTGGGTTTTTTTCGCTACAAACAAGAAAAAAATTGGGTTTTTTTTTTCGCTTGTGAAATTTTCTCAGGAAAATTGTATTTTTGGGGGTGAAAAGAGGTTTTTTTTTTTTGTCACCAAAAAAGAAAAAAAAAGCTAATTTAACCCCCGATGTAAAAATTTCCCCCCAAAAAAATTTAGACCCCAAAAATACTAGCTTTGTACGTTTCAAGGCGTATTTTTTTACCACAAAAAAAAGAAAAAAATTGTATTAACCCCTTCCTTTTGAAATTTTGCTACAGGAAAAATTTTATTTTTTTGGCATGAAAAAAACGGGTTTTTGGGGGACCCACAAAAAAAACTTTAAATTTAACCCTGGATGTAAATTTCGCAAAAATGACACCCCAAACACAGCTTTTACTTGTTTCAATGGCTATTTTTTTAGCTACCCAAAAAAAAAAAAT
>JAODAL010086465.1:0-10243 GCA_025379985.1 Phyllomedusa bahiana | reverse complement strand
GCAGATGCTAATTATTGCAAGTCACATATTGTATAGTAGGTAAAAATTACTGAAATAAAATTGCTCTTTGCATGCTCAAACAAAACTGGCCCAAATTTATATTTTTTGGGGGTCGGGTCGGTCAATTTTTTCCGACTCCTGCAAAATAGGACGATTTCTGACCCCACGCATGTTTTTTTTTATTTTTTTATTTGAATTTCTGTCGTAGGTGTAAGGAGTCCAGTGGGGGGTCTTACCTGATTGACAGCCCTGTTGTAGAGTGTGTGCAGATGCGTCAATCATGATAATTTTGTTTTTCTGGTTTTAGGGCCAGAAAGCGTTTTTATCAAATTAAATCTTTTTTTTATAACTGTGTTTAAGTAGCTATCTGTTGCCACATATAAGGGCAGGTGCCCTCCTGGAAACCCCCCTTACTGGAACCCTTTAAACCCAAAAATAAAAGGGATTTCGTGTTGCGCTTGTGTCACCAAGTACACTGTTAACCCCTGTAGGGCCCCGCTGGCTTTTTTCCCGATTGAGAGGATTAAAATTTTTAAAAATACAAATTTACTAAATCTTTCCCTACAGAAAATTTATCAATCTGCTGAGCTCCTCCTGCTCTATAATATGGGCCCAACACGGATGCGTTTCAGTGTGCAGGTTTCCTTTAAAAAAAATTTTCAAAATTTCCCCCCATTTTTCTATATTTTTATTTTTTATTTATTATATTTAAAAATTTTATTATATATATTTTTCATCAGTCCCCGACTTAAAAGTTGACTTTCATACGGGCCCTAGTTACAAAAGGAGATTTTGGGGGTGGTGCATTCAACATGAGTCCGCCCCCAAAAAACCAAATGCCGCATGCCACGTGCCTGAGATACAGAACGTTAGGTGAACTTTCTTTAAAAAAAAAAAAAAAAAAAAAAAAAAAAGGGCACAGAAACAAAAAAAATGTAAAAAACCCTTCCTGCATATCCCCAAAATAAAAAATTTTTTTTTTTTTTTTTGGGAATTACATTTTTTTAAATATACTGTTCCCACTTTAAAATTTCAAATTCACTTAAGAAAAAATACGTCCCTATCCGTTTGTAACCGGGGATGTGTGTATGGTGTGTGGTTATAAAATTTATTTGCGGGCGTTTTGTCAACATTAAAAAACTGTAAAAAAAGGTGCCCAATGACTGCCCTGTAAAACCACGGCAATTTCCAGAAATGTCGGTTTTTTCAGCAGCCCTGTAAAAAATGACGGCTTTTGGATTTACAATTGTCGGGTATTTTTAGGGGGTATTTTATGTATTGGTATTGTTTTTTTCAGGAACCAGGGAAAAATGTGAAGAAATGTAAGAATTTTTTATCTACGTTAATT
The DNA here is from genome assembly GCA_025379985.1 of Phyllomedusa bahiana. Lineage (NCBI taxonomy): Eukaryota > Metazoa > Chordata > Amphibia > Anura > Hylidae > Phyllomedusa > Phyllomedusa bahiana. Next base: position 8,895 of record JAODAL010086465.1, on the reverse strand, counting down.
AAGCTGGCTTCATCGGGTAAACAGTCCTCAGAGACGGCAGCTAATGTAAAAGAGCTGGTGCAAAATCTGCTGGTAAGATGTTACCGAATGTGATCCCCTAATATCTGCCTGCAGGACTTTTTTTTGTGTCCTACTCTGTAATGTTATTTCAATATTAAAACAAGGTGACTTTTTTCTTTCTTGAAATTTTAATAATTTATTATAAACAAAGATTGTCCAAACACCTAGGACCATTTAAATGTTCAGGAATAGAAAAAATATAGGGATACTTATAATGGTCCAGATTCCTTTCTGTTACAGAAATCCTCCAGATGGGATAGCTGAGGAGATGTACCCAAGGGGGGCACACTTTTTACTGGCTTTTTCAAAGGCTCCCTTCTTGTCTCGAAAAAACGGGGGCCTCTACAATGGTCATTGAAAAAAAAAAAAAAGTTACAATGTTGAAACGCCCAAGGAGGGAAAAAAATAAAAAAATGTTCTGGTCTTCTACTGTTCAGGGGCCCGGGTTAAGGGTTTAAAAATGAAAAGGGGGGTATTTTTCTTTCTCCCCTTTGTTTGGTTGAAATGAGAGGGTGCAACTCAGTTGTTACGTGTGATAGTTTCCGTGGGGCCCCAATTCCAGGACTGCCTTGTCGTTTTGGTGCGGGAAAATTTCAATAAATGCCAAAAGAAATTAAGACTACCCAAAAAAGGAATAGTCAGGGGAAAAAGGAAACCCACTAATTTTTTTTAAAAAACGGGACTGACTGAACCTGATGACTCGCGGGCTCGCGAGACTCGCTGGGCCGCGGGTGACTCCCCGCTGGCGACTCGCTGGGGTGACTCGTGCTGGCTGACTGCTCCGGGAACTGTCGCGGGCTGACCGCTCGCTGGCTGACTGCTCGTGGACTCCTCGCTGACTGACCCCCCGGCTGATGACTCCCCTGATGACCGCCGCTACTGACTGACTCGCTCGCTGACTGACTGACTCGTGCGATGATGACTCGTGCTGACTGGATGACTCGCTGCTGACTGTGACTGACTCGTCGTGACCTGGCCGCGCGGACGACGGGCCCTGTGACTGACTCGCTGACTGACTCGCTGACTGACTGGCTCGCTGACTACTGGCTGCTGCGGCCGTCGTGCGGGCTCGCTCGCTGTTTGGTGCTCGCTGTGAGGGCTCGCTGCTGCCCTGGCTCGCTGCTGACGGCTCGCTCGCGCTGGGGCCGCTCGTTGACTGCTCGCTGTGACTGACTCGCTCGCTGACTGGCTCGCTCGCTGACTGACTGGCTCGGGCTGGCTCGCTGGGACTGCTGGCCCTCGGCTCGCGGTGACTGGCTCGCTCACTCGCTGGCTGACTGACTGACTGGCTCGCTCGCTGGCTGGTGTGCTGCTGGTGGTAAAGACTGCTCGTTTTGACGGGGCTGCGCTGCTCGCTGACTCGCTGATATACATTTCTAATACAAACCTCTAAAAGGGGAAAAACCTTGAAAGATTTTTAAAAATACCAAAAGACTAGCATTTGTAAAGTCGTCCCTCACTTCCTCAGGTCTATTTCCCTTCCTACTTCCTCAGGAAAAAAGAAATCCCAAAGATATCTTTATAGAATAGTTTCCAAATTTCTGAATACCTGTAGTGTTTTCAGCCTCTGCAAAAATTTGCCTCAAAACATCAGTCTGTATTTGTATCCATTGGAGTCTTGCTCCAACCTGACTTGTGTGTATCCCGAGATGCAAACCATATCCAAGCCTATCCTTTTTTTTTTTTTTTTTCCTTTCTCCTTGCAGGACGGGAAAATTGAAGCGAGGTTTCCCCAGTAGTTTAAAAGAGAGAAAAATTTTCCCCTCAACCTTATTTCTTTTCTAAAAGGGTGAGGCATTCCCAGACGGAGTACCAATCACAGTATTAGTACAGGCGTCATGCACACACCGCATCGTAGTGACCATAGTGTAAATGACAACTGTGCTGGAAAATCTACCCTCGTATCTGACCCTTTGTTTCTTTCCACAGAGGAGCCTCCCTGCCTTGCGCCAGTTGACGCCGGACTCTGCAGCCTTCATTCAACAGAGTCAGCAGCAACAGCCCACCCCGCAGGCCACCACCACCCTCACCGCAGTCATGTTAAAAAAACCCCTGTGCAACCAAGCCCCAAAACCACTGCCACTGTCACAAACACATTACAGCAGCCAGTCATCCCTTGCCCCCCCCTAAGGGGGCCCAAATGGGCAACCCAACCCCACTGGTACGTAAGCAATGAGTAAAGCAAACTGAGAAGATCTGTATAATCTAAGGCTATGTTCACACAGCGTAATTTGGAGCTATGTAGGCCGCCAATACCCTGGGTGTTTGGAAATTGCGTGTCAGCATGTACTTCCAAAAACACGCCTGCCCGCTTTTCTGCATTGTCAGCAGCCGTGTGCCTGAACAACGACATATTTCTTCTCCCCGGGTACTACGATGTATTGTACGCCCGGGGAGATGAGCGTAATTCTAGCCTATATGGGTTATGAATTGCCCTAAATTTCAGCGGCATCTACCCAAAAAAGGCAATATGCGGGAAAATGCGTGCGCAAAAAGCTTTTTTAAAAAACCGTGTGAACTTAACCCCAAGGCCTCGTTCACACGGCTTATTTCGGCGATTGCCGACGGAAAAATTTTCCCTCGGCAAATCTTCGAAAAAATCACGCCTATTTTCTATTGATTTCATAGAAAAAACGTCCTCTTCACACACGCATTTTCCCTCCCGGGTTGCCCCCGGATTGCGACGGCAAACCCCGGAAAAACAAATTTCATGTCAATTTTTCGGACGGATTTAAACCCCTAAATGATTGTAGTTTGGGGAAACCGTCGGGAAAACGTTACAAATACGGCCCCCCTTAGTGGCACTTTTTGGGAACTGATTTTCAATGATTTCAGCGTTTTACATCGGAATCCTTTAAATACGTTCTGAAATAAGCCGTGTGAAAAGCCTAAACCTTTTTCACTTTGATTATCGCTTTTTTATGGAAACGGTTGAGTGCAAAACCGTGGGAAAAAATAAAAAGCCCCGCCCCTATTTTATTGATTTATTTAGAAAAAACCCCTTTACAAACGGTAAACCCTGGGGGGTGCCCGCGCTTTGAGACGGAAATTGAACGGACGGAAAAATTAAAAATTATTTATTAATATCACCCCTACAATAAAATTTGGGATTTTTTGTGGGGGGGTTTTTTTTACAAATTCTGCAAAATTAGTGCCACTTTTTGCAAAGGGGGATTTTTCTTTTAAAAATTCCAGACCCCTTTTTTCGGTTTTCTGCTCCTCTGACAGTACAGAAAATCGGAAATAATGACCGTGCCAGATCCGTTACAAGACGGACCTCCTTTGACTGTATGGGGGTCAGGCAGGTTTCTGTCACGGTGTCTTTCATTTTAACCAAAAACAAAAAAACACAACTGTGCTATTCTTCCATAACGTTTGACAGAACCTGCGACGGAGGGTCCGAACGGATCCTGATGTGAACCAGGCCTAGTAGCGGCCATATGACATTTGTCTGTCTGGGACTAGCAGGACTGTTAAACTTCCCTCTTTAACTATGCAGAGGTTTCCATAGCTCAAGGTAATACCACAAGAAGTGTGGCCAAAACATTGGAGACTTTAGGAAAAAAAGACCAGGACAAGTTCATTAGTGTGCCGTCAATGTGAAGAAGGCAAAATGTTGTCGCGGCTCTCTCAGGACCTGGAGTTTCTAGTTCTGAAATATTGTGTAATTCAGGTTTGCGAGTTCGGATGAGGATCTGTGGTCTCTAACCTTCTCCATTTTGTTCCTTTTAGGTAATCCAGCAGGCACATAAAGCAGGGGCGGTGGTACGGCCCCCACAGGTCACGGTGACCCAGACGCCCATGGTAGCACTTAGACAACCTCAAAGCCGGTTAATGGTCACTACTCAACAACAAATCCAGTTAAACCAGCTGCAGACGGGTGAGTTTTGCCCCAGCCAAATTACAGGTGCTTGTGTTTGAGCAAAGTGCGCATATACAGGCAGTGGCATTCATTATATCAGTGAGGCCCCATTCATATCATGTGTTGGGCCAACATTATTACACTAAAAAAAAAAAAAATGTGAATGCTTCTTCCATATTCGTATATGCCATCAAAGTGTGATGGGTGCGCGTCCCACCTCTGGGCCCGTCACCTGTTTGTGAGAACAGGCCCCCAAAAGTCTCCACTCAGAATGGAGAGCCGGTCACGTTTGTGCACGGCTCTCCATTCTGTTCTATGGGAGTTCGCAGTACAGGGGAGCGGTGTTCTCCATTCTGTTCTAGGGGAGTTCCCAGTCCAGGGGAGCGGTGTTCTCCAATTCTGTTCTATGGGAGTTTCCAGTACAGGGGAAGCGCTGTGTTCTCCTTTCTGTTCTATGGGAGTTCCCATTTAAAGGGGAGCGCTGTGTTCTCCTTTCCTTTTTATGGAGTTCCCAGTAAGGGGAGCGCTGTGTCTCCTTTCCTTTTCTATGGGAGTTCCCAGTACAGGGGGGCGGGGTTCTCCTTTTCCTGTTCTATGGGAGTTCCCAGTAAAAGGGGAGCCTTGTGTTTTTCCTTTCCTGTTCTATGGGATTTTCCCAGAAAAGGGGGAGCGCTGTGTTCTCCACCCTGTTATGGGAGGTTCCCAGTACAGGAGCGTGGGTTCTCCATTCTGTTTTTGGAAGTTCCCAGTACAGGGCAGCGCTTTTTTCTCCATTCTGTTCTAGGGGAGTTCCCAGTACAGGGGAGCCTTTGTTTCATTCTGTTCTATGGAAGTTCCCAGTACAGGGGAGCCTTGTTCTCCATCCTTTCTAGGGGATTCCCAGTAAGGGGAGGCTGTGTTCTCCCTTTCTGTTCTATGGGATTTCCCAGTACATGGGCAGCGTGGGTTCTCACATTCTGCCCTACGGGATTTCCCCAAATACAGGGGAGGCTGTGTTCTCCATTCTGTTCTAAAGGAAGTTCCCAGTACAGGGGAGCGCTGTGTTCTCTCCATTCTGTTCTATGGGAGTTCCCAGTACAGGGGAGCGCTTGTTCTCCACCCTTGTTCTATGGGAGTTGTCCAGTTAAGGGAGCGCTGTTTTTCTCCATTTGTTCTATGGGAGTCCCCAGTACAGGGGAGCACTGTGTACTCCATTCTGATCTATGGGGATCTCCAGTTCAGGGGAGCGCTGTGTTCTCCATTCTGCCTTTTTGGAGTTCCCCATATAGGGGGGGGCGGGGGGGGTTTCTCCATTCTGTTCTATGGTTCCAGTACAGGGGAGGTGGTTCTCCATCTGTTCTAGGGGGAGTTCCCAGTACAGGGGAGCCTGTGTTCTCATTTGTTCTATGGGAGTTCCGTACAGGGAGCACTGGTCTCCATTCTGTCTATGGGAATTCCATTTCGGGGAGCGATGTGTTCTCCCATTCTGTTCTATGGAAGTTCCAGTAGGGGGGAGCGCTGGGTTCTCCATTCTGTTCTAGGATGTTCCAGTACAGGGGAGCGCTGGTTCTCCATTCTGTTCTATGGGAGTTCCCAGTACAGGGGAGCACTTTGTTTCTCTACTCTGTTCTATGATTCCCATTTACGGGGAGTGCGTTTTCCCTCCATTCTGTTCTAGGGAGTTCCCAGTACGGGGGAGCGCGATGTTCTCCATCTGTTCTATGGAAGTTCCCAGTAAAGGGAGCGCTGTGTTCTCCATTCTGTTCTAGGGGATTTCCCAGTACAGGGGAACGCTGTGTTCTCCCATTTTGTTCTAGGGGAGTTCCTGGTACAGGGGAGCCTTTTTCTCCATTGTCTATGGGAGTTCCAGTAAAGGGGAGCGCTGTGTTCTCCTTTCCCTGTTCTGGGGGAATTTCCCAGTACAGGGGAGCGCTGGGTTCTCCATTCTGTTCTATTGAAGTTCGCATTTACAGGGGGCGCTGGGTTCTCCATTCTTTTCTATGGATTCCAGTACGGGGGAGCGCTGGGTTCTCCATTCTGTTTTTAATGGGAGTTCCCCAGTACAGGGGGAGGCGCTGGTTCCCCATTCTGTTCTAGGGAGTTCCCGTACAGGGAGCGCTTTGTTCTCCACTCTGTTCTATGGGAATTTAAACCAGTACAGCGGAGCGGTGTGTTTGGTTGTACTCCAAACTCTCATAGCACAGAGCGTAAGCACAATCTACTCTCCATTCTGTATGGAGACTTTTGGGGGTCTGTTCCTGAGATAAGTGTGGATCCCAGAGATGAAACGTGCACCTATCATGCTTTGCTGGCATAACCTACTGATATGCCTTCAAAAAGAGGTGCGAGATGTGAACACTACAGCAGAGCCATAGAGAACGATGGGGTAACTGGACTTTTTTGAGGTATCCCTATGCAGGCCTGTGGCAGTCACAAAACATGATGTGAATGGTGCTTGCCTCGTCTTTGCCATCCTGATAGACTGGACTTATGCTTTTCTTTTTTTTTTTTTTTCATCTCTTCACAGTCCCAGTAGTAAAACCAACCATCCTAACAGGAAACAGAACATTTCCCACGACGTCGGCGCAGGCGGCTGCAGCACAGAAGAATAAATTAAAAGAACCGGGGGGAGGCTCATTCAGGTGAGCAGAACCAAAAACTATGGAAAGCCCGGGTTGGTACCACACCTTTTATAATTGTGTTCTATACCCCTCGAGATGACATTATATCAATGATTAGGGCCTGGCCGGTGTGAATCTGTCCGAGGAAAGCGCGCGCATATTGGCCACAAATTCTGAGCTGGTGGGCACGCTAACGCGATCGTGTAAAGACGAAACGTTCCTATTACCTGCATTGCTACAGCGAAGGATACTAGAGATCGGTAAGTTGAATTTGGGCTTTTTATGGCACCTGTAGGGTTGGATGCAAGTGGACATTTTGATTATATTATATATAAATATTTAATAATAATTATATTATTTATATATATATTAATATATTAATAATAAAACAAAATTCCACCCACAACCCTCAGGTGCCATAAAAAAATTAAAACAAAAAAAGAATAGCGCAACTTTTTAAATCAACATGGAACAATATTGCGGGGGGTCCAGCAGCCTCTTCGTATGAAAAAGGCAACGATAAAAAAATCAAAAAAATCCCCGGCACTCCAAAGAGGTTCAAAAAAGTAAAAAATTTATTCACCCCCGTTCACAAGCAAGTTTCAGCCCCCTCCTGGAGGCTGACAAAGGTCAGGAGGGAGCTGAAACGTTGCTCTGTGAACATGGGGAAAAATTATTTTTTTTTTTTGAACTTCTTTGGAGTGCCGTGGTTTTTAAAATAATATATTTATTAATATATATTTATAATAATAATATTATATTATTATATATTTATATTATATATATATATATATAAATAAATTTTTATTAATATAAAAACAAAAAATTGATTACTTTTACAAAGTCGATTAAATCCTTAACGGGGGTAATAAATTATTTCTTTTTAACTTCTTTGGGATGCCGGGAAAAATTTAAAAATTTTAAAAAAATTAAAAAAAAAACCAAAGAAAATATTAAATCCCCTTTAAATTAATAAATTTTTTACTTTTTTAAACCAAAAATCCTGGATATAAATATAAAAAATAAAAAAAAAAAAAATTTTTTTTAAAAAAAAAATAAAAAAAAAAATTTTTAAAAAAAAAAGGTTTTACTTTTAAAAGCTACTATTAAATGAGCGCCCTTTGAATTCGGGATTGACCCAATCGTACCTGGTAACAAGTGGGTTTTCCGCCGGCCCAAAGACAGATTACCACTGGACACCCACATCTGATGAAAAAAACCCCTATTTTGCCAGTAAAATACAAAGGGTTTACGGGTTTCCCCCGCTGCCCCGAGTAGGATGACATTTTGGGACAAATCCTAAGCACAAAACTATAAGTGAGCATCCGCTACCAACTAAATCTAATGTTACGGCTCCAGGTTGCTGTAACATGGAAGAAGGGGGATTAAGGGCTCCGGGTTTTTTTTCTGTTTTGGGAAAAATAAGGGGGTGCACAGGCCCCGAAAAAATGGCGCTTTTTCCCGAAATGGAAAACACCCCCATGGTAGGTCAGTTGGCATTGCAGCCCCTCCTTTTGCAATTAAAGGGGTGTTCCGAAAGTTCAAACTGTTAGTCTGTTGGGGTTGTGACGCTTCACTCGCATTGGACGCCATCTTGGACCATCCCAGGGTCGCTTGGTTCTGGGATCGCAGTTCTGGTTAAACGGTTAGCACCTCCCCTAGAGGGCCCCTCTGCACAGATTTTGTTTAAAAGGCCTCAGCCAGCTTTTTTAAAGACAGGAACGGAAAAAACAAACTCCTGAGCCGTCTGGCCACTGACTAAAACTTATGCAGTCCCCCTTTTTAAATGCCCCCTGGCCAAACCCCCCCCCCAAAATTGGGTTCCCAAAACTTCAGGCAGCAAACCCACAACCCTGAACACCTGCAGCACAAGGCTTTTTATAGGCCCCCAGGTACGTTCCGAAAGCCTGACTTGGAATGCAGGAACGGTCTCCCACTCAACGCTATGACCTTTGGGAAAAAACCCACCCCATAAAAACCGCATGCGCCATGTAGATACATGTTTTGCAACGTACGGTTACTGACATCAATAGCTGGTTTCCCCCCTCAAACCGGGGGCTTGGGGGCGATCGGGCAGCAGGTACCTGCGTTCCCTTCTGGCAGAAATCTGCGATCATCTAAGGTCGCACTGCCACAGGCTATAATAAAAAAAATAGAAGAATCATACTTGCCTCCCAGATGCTGTCGTTCTGTCGCTGTGGTTGTCCCAGTGATCCTAGCAGTAGCCTTGTCCGTTCATGTGACAGGTGCAGCCACAGCGGTCACCTCCATGTGAAGGTTGCGGCCTGTGATTTCACCTGTCATGTGAACGATGAAAGGGCAAGGCTAGTGCCGGGGTTAATGGGACGATCATGGTGAAGGAACAACACGCCT
>JAODAL010086464.1:0-10244 GCA_025379985.1 Phyllomedusa bahiana | reverse complement strand
CTTTGTGGCCTCCCAGTTTGCACCCTCGCTCCTCCAAATCCATCCTAACTCTGCTGCCCGTCTTATCCCACCTCTCTCCTCGCTACTCCTCTGCCTCTCCCCTCTGCCAATCCCTTCACTGGCTTCCCATTGCCCAGCGAATTCATTTCAAGCTACTAACCACGACATACAAGGCTCTCCATGACCTCTCGCCTCCATACATCTCTGCCCAAATTTCCAGGTATCTCCCCTCACGCAATCTCCGCTCCTCACAGGACCTTCTCCTCTGCTCCCCCCTTATCAGCTCCGCACCCACCCGTCTCCAAGACTTCTCTCATGCTATCCCCCACACTCTGGAACTCACTGCCCAACACATCAGACTCACCCCCACTCTCACCAACTTCAAAAGTAACCTCAAAACCCATTTCTTCAGGCTTGCCTACAACCTTCACTAAACTTGTCACAACTTCCACCTCATAAATGTCTGCCCCCACCTCCTGTCTCTTTCCCCCTCCTTGTAGATTGTAAGCCCTCGCGGGTAGGGTCCTCTCTCCCTCTGTCGTGCCAATTGTCATTGTTCATTTATCTTTGTACTCGTTTGACTTATGTATTGTATGTAACCCCCTCGAATGTACAGCGCCCTGGAATCAATGGCGCTTTAAAAATAAATAATAATAATAATAATAATAGAAGAAAACGGGGATTATAGTGTGTGGCACCTAGAAACGTCCACCTAATGAGCTGATGCTGGTGGACACACGTACTCAGTCACTCCCCCTATAGCCAGGTCTCTGCCTAGTGATCTCTACAGTGTATAGCAATGTGCACGTCCTAATGAGCTGAGGCTGGAAGACACACATGCTCGGTCATTGCATAGTGAACCTCTATTCATTATCGAAGCTTCTGCAGTAAATCTGAGAACACGCCTTCTGGGAAGCACGAAGAGTTTATAATATCTGCTGCCAGAGGGGGAAGAAGACGGATTCAGTTCAGGGGCACAAAAGGAATAAAGTAAAAAAATATATATATTAAGGGAAGAACTCAAGATTAATGTTGATTGAACCGTTCACGAAAAGTTAAGCTTGAGTCGAATTTCTTTTTTAGAACTTGAACCGAACATTTTACTGTTCATTCCATTAAATGTTCCAATTCGACGTGGCGTTTAACACGCCAGTTTAATTTTAATTTTTAGCTGCTTTCTGCACTTTTGGCGCCATCCAATCAGGGCAAAGCACAGAGAAGTGCCAAGAACATCATTGCTGAGGTGAAGGGCTCTCATTGGCTGCTAAAATCATATGACCATATGTCACTTTTTTGTTCTGAACGCCATTTTCAGCTCACTTTCTGTACTGCACAGACTGGTCTAAGATAGCATTTTCCTCTCCATAGACAGTAATAGTTAGGGAGTTTGGTATTGCTGGCTGCATCTTTCCTACACCCAGAAGCTGTTATTTGATAACATTTGCAGGTTCACATAACGCCTTACTCTCATATACATGGATATATATTATACAGAGGGCTTGGATTTGCTAAATCATACTCAGTGCCCAAAAGTTCTGTTTTTGCAGTAGTGGGGGCGAAATCATTTTATAACGCACCGTCTACAATTCTCCTATACAAAGAAATATATTCTGAACAGTGGTTGGTTGGTGAATATTATTCTGAGTGGAGAAAAGTTCATTTTTGCCAGTTTTGGGAGTGAAATACCTTCAAATATACAGTGTGCTATTGTCCAGGAAATAGAGTTCTCTCTGTTGCTAAATCTTACTCAACGCCAAAAAGTGTAACATTGCCAGATTTTAAGTCCACATAAGGCTGAAATATACCAGTGTGTTATTGTGATCCACATATATATATACACACACACTTCTCTCTTTTTATTACATATATCTTGTGCCACGCGCAGAGCTATAATATTTAGCTTTTGAACATGGTGAGAACTAGAGGTGGTAAGCGAGCAAGAAGGGGTGTAGGAAGTGGAGATAGAGGTACGAGACAAGGCAATCCTTCCAGTGCTCCTGACCATACACAAGCGAGTACATGGTCATCGCTTGGTCGGTTCTCTGTGTGTCTCATTGCTGAACTGCGTCTCCAATCTGTTCTTCAGTGGTTATCAGACCCTGCATCCAGCGGTTTTACCTACTCTTCCTCTCAGCCACGGTCACAAATGTCATCATCAGTCCAACCTGAAGCAAACACGGGCCGAATGTCACAACCCAATATACAGACTACTCCAAATAATCCGTATTTGGAAAGCTCTTTGATCACACAATGCGGTTGGGGTCAGAAGGCATTTCAAAAGATCAAGAGGCCAAAGAGGATGATTTTGTCTGCTCTGATGCCCAATCGCTGATGCCCTCAGAGGAAGAGAAGGAAGCCGCTACCGTCGGCAGAAATACCGAGCGGTCAGCAATACCTCACAGTGCATGTGGCTTCAAGCCTGTAGATTGAGGATGTAGACTGTCAGGAAGAGGAAGTCATCTGTGATGATAATGACATTGCGGATACAACGTGGTCTTTTGAGCAGTAGCTGGTGAGCACATCATCAGAGGAAGAGGATGATGGGGTACTGTCAGTGCAGGTCCAGCCTCAGAAAGGGAGAGGGCAGTCGCACAAGTCCGCTTCATTAATCCACCAGCCGTGGTCAGTGGTGACAGCGGGACCACCGGTACTAGGTTTACACAGTTGAAGAGGTCCAGGACCTGTGAAGCTTGGGCCTTTTTTGATCACGCCTCAGATTCGCTGACTGATGTCATATGCCGGATTTGCTTTCATCGCGTCAGTCAAGGAAAATATATAAAGATTTTAAGCACCACGAGCAGCCCGCCTTCTGTGTACCAGTTGTGGGAGTAGAAGAAACGCTTTCACCCCAACCATCCCTAAAGCCTGAATGTTGGCATTGCGGTGCCTTGGAAAGTTGCCTTCATCGGGTGGACCGATGGGTTCCCCACGTCTGACCCGGGCGCCCCCAAAATCGATTTTTCCCGGGCCTGAACCCCCACGTTGCAGAAAAGCCTCCAGATTGGCTGATCTGTGCCCCCAAAGTCCATCTCGCTACAGATACATGGGCTAATAAGCACAGTCAAGGGCGTTACACCTCACTGACTACTCACCGGCTGAGTTTGGTGGATAACAGTGCCTCTAGTGATGGGTGTTGGCTGACCATACTGCTGGAATGGTGCAGAATCCAGATCTCCAACCTCGACGGGAAACATCACGTGCCAAGAGAAACCAGGCCATTCTCAAATTAATTTGTCTTGGATACCGTCAACACAAATGTCAAGAGCTGTGGACGGCTCTGCGCACTCAGACTGACCAGTGGCTGTGTACTAAGAACCTGGCGCCAGGCAAGGTGGTGTGCAACATTGGGAGACATCTCCTTGCTGCCCTTATGATTGGTAAACTTACGCACATCTCTTGCCTGGCACATGGCATGAACCTGGTTGTGCAAAAAATTTCTCAAGCACCACCCAGGTCTTGACTGCCTGCCGAGGAAGGCTCGAAGTCTTAGCTCACACTTCCGGCGTTCCATGCTTCTACACGACTGGCAGCGTTGCAGCATGATCTGGGCCTTCACCGTCAACCATCTGATAAGTGATGTGGCAACACGCTGTAATTCCACCCTCCTCATGCTCCAGCGATTGTGGCAGCAGCGTAATGCCTGACTAGCAGTGGTGCGGACCTCGGGGTGTTGACCCACATAGAGTGGAGACAGGTGAAGGATCTCTGCACCATCCTTGGCAGTTTTGAAGAGGCCACCAAAATGGTCAGTCGGGACGATGCCCTTGTCAGCATGACCATTGTGGTCATATATATCCTGGAACAAGCTTTAGACTCTCTGCGGCAGCAGGTCCCGGAAGTGATGAAGGAGGAGGAGGACACAGAGCCTTACTCGCCAGAGGATGTAGAAGCCCCGACTGTTTCACAATTGTTTAAATCTTCTTTAGGCGGTGGTTCTAGGTTGAGGGCGGGTGCAGGACGGCAGTTCAGCTCACAGAGTAGAGCGCATGAGGCTAGCCAGGGTTCTGGTGACGGTCAGGGTGAGGAAGTGGAGGAGGATGATGAGGCTGGGGTGGACACCACTGGTACCGATTACCCTTCAGTGGTAAGAGGTTGGCACAGATTATAGGAGGAGGAGGAAGATCCTGTTAGTGCCCCTCGACCCTAAGGCGTGGGAGATTCCAGCAGCATCCCACACACGTGCTTGGATGCTACATTACCTGCAACATGATCCACGCATCAAGGCAACAAAAATGAACAGTGATTACTGGGTGGCCACCCTCCTTGTTACAAGACAAAAGTGAGTAATTTCCTTCCACCCACACAAATTGACAGTAGAATGCAGGATTTTGAGACAGTGCTCATTGACCAACTCAAGACATCTTTTGCCTCTCCACATTCTTATGTCACGGTGGAACAACATCAGCAACGCGCCAGCTGTAGAATGGCAAATAGCCGCAGCAGCAGCCACTGTGGCAGAACTCTACTGGGTGACATTTAGCAATCGTTATTTACCACCTCACCAACACCTGCAGAGCAACAGTCAGACATACAGAGACCGCCTTAAGATCTTGGTCCATGAACACCGATGTTTTTGGACTTAGTCTTCTTCTGGGTGTTCAAACTGGATGTATGGCCTAAGCTTGCTCCACACGCCATAGAAGTTTTATCCTGCCCAGCAGCCAACGTTATCTCGGAACGCACCTTCAGCACAGCTGGGGGGTGATAACTGACAAACGTATCAGTCTTTCCCCTGAGAATGTAGATCGATTTTATTATTGTTTGACTTATCAAAATGAATCAAGCGTGGATCTCTGACAATTTTGTTGCCCCGGTTGCTGATCTCACGACTAGTAAACTGTAGCATGTCTTCTTGACAATGTGAAATACACATTTAAACTACACTACATCTCATGTCTGTAGTTCCTGTGCCTGCTGTTCCTATAACTTGTATTCTACTGCTGCCAACAGCTAGATTTACAAGTCTTACGGCTGAATTTATTTTGCAGTATACAGGACAGGACTTGGGCGTCCTTACTTCTTGGGTTAGGTGCTGGACAGGAGGAGGGCTCCCTTACTTCCTGAGCACGGTGCTGAACAGGAGGAGGGCGTCCTTACTTCTTGGGCTGGGTGCAGGACCGGGGGTGGGTGTCCTTACTTCTTGGGCGCAGTACAGGAGGAGGGCGTCCTGACTTCTTGGGCTCGGTGCAGTACAGGAGGAGGGCGTCCTGACTTCGTGGGCTCGGTGCTGTACAGGAGGAGGGCGTCCTGACTTCCTGGGCTTGGTGCAGTACAGGAGGAGGGTGTCCTGACTTCTTGGGCTCGGTGCTGGACAGGAGGCGGACGTCCTTACTTCCTGGGTTTGGTGCTGGACAGGAGGAGGGCGTCCTTACTTCCTGGGTTTGGTGCTGGACAGGAGAAGGGCGTCCTTACTTCCTGGGCAAGGTGCTGGACAGGAGGAGAGTTTCCTTACTTCTTGGGCTCAGGGCTCTACAGGAGGAGGGCGTCCTTACTCCCTGGGCTCTGTGCTGGACAGGTGGAGGGTGTCCTTACTTCCAGGGCACAGTGCTGGAAGGAGGAGGGCGTCCTTACTTCCTTGACTCAGTGCTGGACAGGTGGAGGGTGTCCTTACTTCTTGAGCTCGGTGCTCTACAGTAGGAAGAGGGCGTCCTTACTTCTTGAGCTCGGTGCAGGACAGTAGGAAGAGGGCGTCCTTACTTCTTGGGCAGGGTGCTGAACAGGAGGAGGGCGTCCTTACTTCCTGGGCTCGGTGCTGGACAGGAGGAGAGCGTCCTTACTTCCTGGGCATGGTGCTGGACAGGAGGAGGGCGCTCTTACTTCTTGAGCATGGTGCTGGACAGGAGGAGAGCGTCCTTACTTCCTGGGCTCTGTGCTGGACAGGTGGAGAGCGTCCTTACTTTATGGGCTCAGTGCTGTACAGGTGGAGGGCATCCTTACTTCCTGAGCTCGGTGCTGGACAGTAGGAGAAGGGCGTCCTTACTTCCTGGGCTCGGTGCTGGACAGGAGGAGGGCGTCCTTCCTGGGCTCTGTGCTGGACAGGTGGAGGGCGTCCTTACTTCCTGGGCTCTGTGCTGGACAGGTGGAGGGCGTCCTTACTTCCTGGGCTCGGTGCAGTACAGGAGGAGGGCGTCCTTACTTCTTGGGCTCGGTGCTGGACAGGAGGAGGAGGGCGTCCTTACTTCTTGGGCTCAGTGCTGGACAGGAGGAGGAGGGCGTCCTTACTTCTTGGGCTCGGTGTTGGACAGGAGGAGGAGGGCGTCCTTACTTCCTGGGCTCGGTGCTGGACAGGAGGAGGAGGGCATCCGTACTTCCTGGGCTCTGTGCTGGACAGGAGGAGGGCCTCCTTACTTCCTGGGCTCGGTGCAGGACAGGAGGAGGGCGTCCTTACTTCCTGGGCTCGGTGCTGGACAGGAGGAGGAGGGCGTCCTTACTTCCTGGGCTCGGTGCTGTTCAGGAGGAGGGCGTCCTTACTTCCTGGGCTCGGTGCTGGACAGGAGGAGGAGGGCGTCCTTACTTCCTGGGCTCGGTGCAGGTACAGGAGGAGGAGGGCGTCCTTACTTCTTAGGCTCGGAGCTGGACAGGAGGAGGAGGGCGTCCTTACTTCCTGGGCTCTGTGCTGGACAGGAGGAGGAGGGCGTCCTTACTTCGTGGGCTCTGTGCGGACAGGAGGAGGAGGAGGGAGTACTTACTTCCTGGGCTCTGTGCTGGACAGGAGGAGGAGGGCGTCCTTACTTCCTGGGCTCGGTGCAGTACGAGGAGGAGGGCGTCCTTACTTCTTGGGCTCGGTGCTGGACAGGAGGAGGAGGGCGTCCTTACTTCCTGGGCTCGGTGCTGGACAGGAGGAGGAGGGCGTCCTTACTTCCTGGGCTCAGTGCAGGACAGGAGGAGGGCGTCCTTACTTCTTGGGCTCGGTGCATGGACAGGAGGAGGAGGTGGTCCTTACTTCCTGGGCTCGGTGCTGGACAGGAGGAGGAGGGCGTCCTTACTTCCTGGGCTCTGTGCTGGACAGGAGGAGGAGGGCGTCCTTACTTCCTGGGCTCGGTGCTGGACAGGAGGAGGAGGGCGTCCTTACTTCTTGGGCTCTTGTGAGGGACCGGGGGAGGAGGGCGTCCTTACTTCCTGGGCTCTGTGCTGGACAGGAGGAGGAGGAGGGCGTCCTTACTTCCTGGGCTCGGTGCTGGACAGGAGGAGGAGGGCGTCCTTACTTCCTGGGCTCAGTGCAGGACAGGAGGAGGGCGTCCTTACTTCTTGGGCTCGGTGCTGGACAGGAGGAGGAGGGCGTCCTTACTACCTGTGCTGGGTGCTGGAGAGGAGGATGAGGGCGTCCTTACTTCTGGGCTCGGTGCTGGAGAGGAGGAGGAGGGCGTCCTTACTTCTTGGGCTCGGTGCTGGGTACAGGAGGAGGAGGGCGTCCTTACTTCTTGGGCTCGGTGCTGGACAGGAGGAGGAGGGCGTCTTACTTCTTGGGCTCTTGTGCTGGACAGGAGGAGGAGGGCGTCTTTACTTCACTGGGCTCTGTGCTGGACCGGAGGAGGAGGAGGGCGTCCTTACTTCCTGGGCTCTGTGCTGGACAGGGGAGGAGGGCGCCCTTACTTCCTGGGCTTGTGCTGGACAGGAGGGAGGGCGTCCTTATTCCTGGGCTCGGTGGGGGGACAGGAGGAGGAGGGCGTCCTTACTTCCTGGGCTCTGTGCTGGACAGGAGGAGGGCGTCCTTACTTCCTGGGCTCTGTGCTGGACAGGTGGAGGGCGTCCTTACTCACACTTCCTGCCCCTAGATGAAACACTAAACATAAACCTTCTATAAGTTCTTGTAGATCCCGGCGTCTGCTCCTCCTTCCTTCATCCCGTTGGGCTCATACTGATAAGAAGTCTCTGTCCCAGGAGCTCGGCCACATCCTGTAAGGCCGTTGGCTGCAGCAGGAGCCTCCCCCCTCGGCCACATCCTCTTCCTCCGTCCTGTAACGCCGTTGGCTGCAGCAGGAGCCTCCCCCCTCGGCTGCAGCAGGAGCCTCCCCCCTCGGCCGTGACAGGAGCTCCCTCGGCTTGGCCGCAGCAGGAGCCTACCCCCCTCGGCCGCAGCAGGAGCCTCCCCCCTCGGCCGCAGCAGGAGCCTCCCCCCTCGGCCACACAACCCTCCGTCTGTGAGGCCTTTGCTGCAGCAGGAGCTCCCTCTCGGCGCAGAGGAGCCTCCCCCCTCGGCCGCAGCAGGAGCCTCCCCCCTCGGCCGCAGCAGGAGCCTCCCCCCTCGGCCGCACATCAGCTTCGCCCTGTCGGCCACTCAGCTAAAAACTATAGCGGCTCAGCAGTAATAATAAGCCGCCCTGCGCAGCGTCATCATCCAAAGCTGCTGATTTTAGCAGGACCCAGTGTTCTTCCCCAGGGGGAGGTTGGGCAGACCCGCCAGACCCTATTCTTCTGAGGGGATAACCTTAGGCCAGCGGGGGACGGACGGGTCCGGCAGCAGCTCGCTCCCCCTCAGGACAGAGGCCGGGAGCAATAGTGGGCGACAGCTCCTCAATGTGTGGGATCCAAACAGACCGAACCAAGACTTCCAGGAACCTGCAGACAGAGGGGCGCACGTATCAAGGCACTTGGGTCAGAATTTGTGCCGTACATAGCGGCGTCCGTGCGTTACACATTCCTGCGGGTTGTAGACGGCTCGTCTGACAGAAGAGTGCGGCTTCCTGTAAAGAGGGTGCGACTAAGCACAAAAAACACCTTGATGCCCCCCTCAACCCATGATTGGCTGCGTACACAGAGTCTTCAGGGGAATGGAAAAACAATACGGCTGGGCGCAGACCACACCAGATGCCCCCGGGGGTACGGGGCAAACAACACTGCTGGGCGCAGACCACACCATATGCCTCCGGAGGTACGGGGCAAACAACACTGCTGGGTGCAGACCACACCAGATGCCTCCGGGGGTACGGGGCAAACAACACTGCTGGGCGCAGACCACACCAGATGCCTCCGGGGGTACGGGGCAAACAACACTGCCGGACGCAGACCACACCAGATGCCTCCGGGGGTACGGGGCAAACAACACTGCTGGGTGCAGACCACACCATATGCCTCCGGGGGTACGGGACAAACAACACTGCTGGACGCAGACCACACCAGATGCCTCCGGGGGTACGGGGCAAACAACACTGCTGGGCGCAGACCACACCAGATGCCTCCGGGGGTACGGGGCAAACAACACTGCTGGGTGCAGACCACACCAGATGCCTCCGGGGGTACGGGGCAAACAACACTGCTGGGTGCAGACCACACCAGATGCCTCCGGGGGTACGGGGCAAACAACACTGCTGGGTGCAGACCACACCAGATGCCTCCGGGGGTACGGGGCAAACAACGCTGCTGCCGGACGCAGACCACACCAGATGCCTCCGGGGGTACGGGACAAACAACACTGCTGGGCCAGACTAAACCATATGCAACCGGGGGTACGGGACAAACAACACTGCTGGACGCAGACCAAACCAGATGCCTCCGGGGGTACGGGGCAAACAACACTGCTGGGTGCAGACCACACCAGATGCCTCCGGGGGTACGGGGCAAACAACACTGCTGGGTTTGCAGGACCAAACAGATCTGGGGTTGGCAAAAACCCTTGGGGGTGCAGACCAAACCAGATGCCCCCGGGGGGTAGGGGGAAAACAAACCGCTCGGGGGCAGACCCCCCCAAAAGCCTCGGGGGTTTAGGGGGGCAAAACAGTGGGTGCAGACCAACCAATGCCTGGGGGGTTAGGGGCAAAAAAAAAGCGGGGGCAGACCACACCAGATCCCTCCGGGGGTAGGGGGAAACAACACGCTGGGCGAGACCCCCCCAATCCCCCGGGGGTGGGGAAAAAACCTCTGGGGCGCAGACCACCCATATGCTCGGGGTCGGGGAAACAACACTGCTGGGGCAGACAAAACCGATCCCCTCGGGGGTACGGGGCAAACAAAAAGGGGTGCGACCACCCCTATGCCCCGGGGAAAACAACCTGGGGGGCGCAAAACCCAACCCGATGCCCCCCGGGGGGTACGGGGCAAAAACATGCTGGGGCAAAACCACCCCAAATTGCCCCCGGGGGTACGGGGCAAACAACACTGTGGGGCGCCCAAAACCCAATCCCTTTCGGGGGTACGGGGAAACAAAACTGCTGGGGGCAGACCAACCAAATTTGCCCCCCGGGGGTAGGGGCAAAAACACTGCGGGGTGGGGACCCCCCTATGCCTCCGGGGGTACGGGCAAAAAC
>JAODAL010086463.1:0-10244 GCA_025379985.1 Phyllomedusa bahiana | reverse complement strand
CTGGAGTTAAAAGTCAGCAGGAAATGTATTGGGGGTTACAACCCCGGCTACCTTCAAGTTTTGGGTGGAGTCCTGCTGGAAAACCACAGGGTGAACTTGCAGACTGACAGTAAGCTGACCTCTGTTAGTTAGAACCCAGAGGGGCAGGCGTTTTGTTTTTGTTTGTGTTTGTGCATCCCTTTGCACGTGTACTTTCTGTTTGCTGCAAAAATAAAATACAGAAGCCCTGTATTTTCACCTGGAATACGTCTCTGTCTCTGCCTGAACACGTGAAGTCACGATCCCAGAGCCGCTAAAGCTCACAACCCATTTACTTATTAGTTACCCTATATAACTATGTACCTAGCTACCAGGGGATCTACCTACCTAACTACCAGGGCACAAAAGGGGTAATTATTACCATTTGGGGCACAATGGAGTCTCAGGTGTTTGTGTTGTGAATTCTGCAGGAACAAGTGGTGGCCGGGAGAAGTCATCACGGTGGTCTGGACCAGATGGAGAAAAAGAAGGAAAGTGAACAACTCATCAGATAAGACGTCATCTGTGAGTCACTAAATACACTGTGTTCACTAGTATCTACCACTATATGGTCACTGTATGGAGGAAATATACAGTCTGCAGAGCCTGTGTACATTGGTATCTACCATTATATGGTCACTGTATGGTGGTCATACTGGTCTTGGTGTAATGGTTTATATTCAGTAACAGTATTGTGGTAGTATTCAGTGTCTTTATGGTGAAGATATGTGGTGATGTGGCGTTTTTATTTGGTCCTTGTATATTGGTTATATTGGCCTGGGTATATTGGTTTGGTCAGTAACATTATAGTGGTATTAATCACCATATGGTAGTGATATATGGAGGTATTATTTGGTCTTTGTATATTGTTGTTGTTTGGCAATATTGTTCTGGGTATACTGGTTTGGTCAGTAACATGATAGTGGTGACACGTGGTGATCATGTGGCGGTATTTGCTGGCCTTTGTATAGTACTGACCTGCACAATATAAATAAACTGTAAGCTATAAAATCCAACAAGAACTACATTTTTTTCTTGATCACCACAGATTTTTTTTTTTCTTTTCTGGGGTGCGGGGCGGAGTAAGAAGGGGTGGGCCATGGGGTTGGTGAGGGGGGTGCAGACACTTCAGGTGTATGGGACCATGACATTTCTGATGTCGGCCCTGTTAAAATACCATCAGATTTTAGATGGCATTTTAAATTTTGTGTAGACACAACCTAAGTATTTCTAAAATTGGGCATTGTGAACCTTGTAACCTTACGTCCAAGTCGTATAGGGTTAACGCGAAGTTAACGTTCCGATGATCGTGCAAACTCTGAAACAGAGTTCGCTCGATTGCTGTGGGAAATCAGCTGTACATTACAGCTGACATCCTGCAGCATTGGACCCAACAGGCGATTACTCCGGGGGAGGGGGCGATTAACCCCTTAGCTGCCATGATCAATAGCGATCGCGCAGGACCGTTCGTAGGCTAAACTGCACTCAGGCCGAGGTGAAGAAATTTTGCCCCCCCTCCCTCCCTCCCTGTAAAATAATGCGCCACAATGCAACACAGTGCTTCACCAGATAACTGTCCCCTGTAGCCATGTAATACCCATCTGTAACCAGACAGTAGCCCCATTAGCCAAGATAGTTGCCCCTGTAACCAGATAGTAGCCCCAGCAGCCATGATAGTTGCCCCTCTAGCCATGATAATTGCCCCTGTAGCCAGTGTCCCCCTTGCAGCCAGTGTCCCCCTTGCAGCCAGTGGTCCCCCTATAGCCAGTGGCCCCCATGTAGTCAGTGTCCCCCCTGTAGCCAGTGTCCCCCCTGTAGCCAGTGTCCCCCCTGTAGCCAGTGTCCCTCCTGTAGCCAGTGTCCCCCCTGTAGCCAGTGTCCCACTTGTACCCAGTGTCCCCCTTGTAGCCAGTGTCCCCTGTAGCTCAGGATTTTTAAAATAATAAAAACTTACTTACCTTTCCAGGATCCCTGCAGCGGCCAGGTCCCGGGGCTCAGTGTAAGCAGCGTGACATCATCACACCACTTACACTCAGCTCCCGGTGTCTCCTGGGATGGGCGGGAGCATTGCGTCGCAGGGGGCGTGGCGAAAGCCGTGCGCCCCCTGCGACGCTGCTGTGTATGTATCGGTGCGCTGACTGAGCGCTGATACATACAGGGAGGAGACAGGAGGGGAGCCATCCATCCTGCCTCCTCCCTGTACCGGCAGCTGCACTAAGTGTGTGCAGCTGCCGGCAGTAAGAGGCTAACTGCGGGGTGGGCGAGGCAAGCGCCCCTAGGAACGGCCCTGCGATCGCGGAAGCTAAGAGCAAGACAGAAGAAGGTGGCTCCCCCTGTCTCTACCGCAGTAGCTGCAATATAATTGCAGCTGCTGCAGTCTTACCTGACAGCCCGGGTGCCTGAGAAAGACTTTCGGGTTGTCTGTGACGTCACTGGGACTGACCATGCCCTGTGGGCATGGTGATTGACAGTTGCCATGGAGACCAATACATAGCAGTCCTGCTATGTATTCATCCGCATTGTATTAATGATCTAAAGATCACTGATACAAGTCCCCTACATGGAAAAGTAAAAAAGTAAAAAAGTAAAAAAAATTAAAAAAAAAGTAAAACACAAGCAAAAAAATAACATGTACACCGCCCATTTTCCCGTTACAAACGACAGTCGCCTCAAAAATAAATAAAGTACACATATTTGGTACCACCACGTGTGTAAAAACTTACTCTTCAGATCTGTCATGTTAATTAGTTCGCATGGTTAAACACCGTAAAAAAAAAAAAAAAAAGATAATCATAGAATTCCGATTTTTGTTTATCCCGCAGCACATACAATGGAATAAAAAGCGATCAAAAACTCATATAAAAGCCAAGTGGTACCAATGAAATGTCAGTTCAACCAGCAAAAAAAGCCCTTACACAGCTCTGTATATGGAAAAAAAAAAAAGTTATGGCTATCAGAAGATAGCAATGCATAAATATTGATTTACATAATGAAAACAATTTTTTAAAGCGCTTCAGCATAAAAAAAAACATATACTGCACAGTGAGCGCTGTCAAAAAATAAAAGAACACTACTAGAATTGCAGTATTTTCTTCACCCTGCGAATAAAGGCTTCAACTCATCCCGCAAAAAAACCCATACACAGCTCCACACACAGAAAAATAAAAAAGTTATGGCTATGGCATCGTGTTTTCCTTTTTGAATAAAAGTGTTTTTATTGTGTAAAAACAGTAAGTCATAAAACAAAAATACAAATTGGGTATCACTGTAATCGTATGGACCTGCTGAGTAAAGCTAGCATGCCGCTTACACTGTACAGTGACCGCTGTAAAGTCTAAAAAATAAAAAACACTACCAGGATTGCTGTATTTTGTTCAAAAGACCTCACAAAAACCTTAAGAAAAAATGATCAAATCATCATATGAACAACATAATGATATCACTAAAAACGTCAACTCGCCGCACAAAAAACAAGCTCCATATACAGAAAAATAAAAAGTTATGGTATAAATGCTAAGTTATAAATGCATTTCTATTGTGTAAAAGTAATACAACATAAAA
Organism: Phyllomedusa bahiana; assembly: GCA_025379985.1. Taxonomy (NCBI): domain Eukaryota; kingdom Metazoa; phylum Chordata; class Amphibia; order Anura; family Hylidae; genus Phyllomedusa; species Phyllomedusa bahiana. The sequence continues at coordinate 6,665 of JAODAL010086463.1, read as the reverse complement.
ACATTTTTTTCTAAAAAAAATTGTATCATTGCAATTGTACCGACATAGTAAAGTTATGTTATTTATACCGCACAGCGAATGGTGTAAAATTAAAGCCCAAAAAACAATAGCAGAAATTTAAAATTTTCACAGTCTAATGCTAAAAAAATTTGTGAAACACCTGTGGGGTCGATATATATTCACTATACCCTTGGATACATTCCTTACTGGGTGTAGTTTCCAATACAGGCAGTCCCCAGGTTACTAATGGGATAGGCACTGTAATCTTGTTCTTAAGTTGAATTTGTATGGAAGTCGGAACACGTACATTTAGCACATGTATGGTGTGGATTGCTGGCACTTGTAGTTCCACAACTGCAAATGCCAGCATTCCACACCATACATCTACTAATTGCATAGGTACCGATTAGTAGATGTGTTTAACATCTGCTGCTGTGGCATTCTGACACTTGTAGTTCCACAGCTAGCCACTGTGGAACTACAAGTTTCTCATGGACTTATAGCGAGAACGGCAACTCTTTAAAACATTTTTCGTTATTATTTAAATCCAATCACAGACATTTAACCACAATTTCCACAGTAGCATGTCCACATGTTAGAAATAATTGTCAGGTATACTCAAATGATTTGGTGCAGCTTAGCCTAGACGTTCACGGCTGTTCTTTCACTGCTCCCACATTCAGGTGAGCTGGAGACACCGACAGACGGGAGGAACAGAATACACACCGTGAGACGTTTCAGGGAATGCTCCTCCCCTTCCTGAAGCATACATGCTACAGGTAACACCCTTCTTATATACATAAACGAACAAAACAAAGGGGGGGCATCTGTGATTATGAATGCTGAACAGTACTTACAGGAAGCGAGGTCGCAGTTAGCTAACCTGCTGGTGTACAAGGAGTTAAAAAAATGACCCAACGAGTGAAATATCGGTAATTATAGAGGAGACCCTGCAGGAAGCGGTGGAGAAAGGCATTATCACTATTCAAACTAAACAAATGTTAACAAAAGTACATCTACGGGTACCTATTCTGTACATGGTCCCCAAACTACAGTTGAAGCCCCTCCTGGGAGACCTATAGTTTACAAATATTCCCTATGCAGAAGGGGTGGCGTAGGTGAGAGAAGTTTTTTGTAATAATGCAACATATTGCGTTTTTGTTACAGCTATTGAAGACAGTGTTAAAAAAAATTTTTTTTAGATTTGGTGACGTTTTATTTACAGCTGCGGGGGGACTTCGATGGGGTCCCCTGTAACTCCGAGCTACGCAAATATTTTTATGATGTCTTTTGAGAAAAATCATGTATTGCATTCGGTTTTCAAGAGTGAAGAAATCAGGCGATACCTTTTAGAGGCTAACTGAGTAATTTGATGGTGAGCTTTTGAGAAACTAGCTCCCTTTTTTCAGACATGATGATATACAAAAATTTAAAACACAGGGTTTTTTACACACAAGACATGACCTTCAAAGGGTCTTAGAATTCTTAAACAAACAAAAAGCAAATAAGAAACAAGTCATTTACAACAGGTCAAACATTTTAAATATCGGAAACTTGTGAGGGATGACAAGGGTCATTAAAACCCGTCTTATCTCACAGCCCCCACGGTAATTTTTGGCCATCACATTTACATATAGTTTACATAAAATAATGGTATTTAACCCATTTTGCAGAGCTGAAATTTTTTGCATTAATTTAAATTCCCCCTTTTTCTCTCCTCTGCGTCTTAAAATTTTCCCCCTTAAAACCACAATCTCAATCTTCAAAACAGTTCCTCTCGGAGAAGTGTTGGGCCACTGGAAAACAGTTTTACTGTTTAATATGAAACGTGGGGGTTCAGCGCTGGCGAGTCTTTTCCCCCTTTTCCCCCCCAAAAGGCCTGTGGGCGGGCATTGCGCACACATAATCAATACACCCAATTGCTAACCTCAGGAAAATTCCCCCTAATTCTGTGCACCGCGTGCTGTGAACTTCAACCGTTTGCTACATAGAGACAATAACTTTCAAAAAGACATATTCCCGCCCCCCTCTCCCCTCCTTTTGCAACCCCAAAACCTGCGGAGTATTATTGTCCGGAGCGCCCTGAAGGCCCCAACTGAAAATGGCACCTCACCCTGCCTGCAAAACAGGTGCAAGACCTGCAGGCACATCCACACTGCTGACAGTGTACCTGTCCCACAGTCACAGCAGGTGCACAGAATTAGGGGGACATTTTCCTGCAGGTCTAGCAATGTGGTGTATCTGATTATGTGTGCGCAATGCCCGACCACAGGCCTTTATGTGGGGGAAACAGGCAAAGACTCAGCCAGCGCATGAACTCCCACAGATTCACTATTATAAACAGTAGAACTGATCTCCAGTGGCACAACACTTCTCTAGAGAGGACCACTGTATTGAAGATCTGAAGATTGTGGTTTTAATGGGAAACTTTAAGACGCAGAGGGAGAGAAAGGAATGGGAATTTAAATTAATGCAAAAATTTCAGACTCTGCAAAATGGGTTAAATATCCATGCTAGTTTTATGTCAAACTAATGTGAAACTGTGATGGCCACAAATTACACGTGATGGCTGTGAGATAAGACGGCAGATTTACTGACCCCTCTGTCATGCCTCACAAGTTTCCAGATAGTTAAATGTTGACCTGTTGTAAATGACTTGTTTGCTTATATTGCATTTTGTTATGTTTAAGAATTCTAAGATCCTTTGAAGGTCCATGTCTTGTGTGTATAAAAAGCCTGTGAATTTTCAATTTCTTGTATATCATCATGTCTGAAGAAGGGAGCTAGTTCTCTCGAAAGCTCACCATCAAATATACTCAGTTAGCCTCTAAAAGGTATCGCCTGATTTCTTCACTCTTCTACTACTTTCTATGGCTAACACGGTACAACATTATACTACTAGCAATTCGGTTTTCAAAGAATGCATCATTTCATGGTTCAAATATGAGGATTATGTGTTCCTGCTGTGGTCGGGTTCAGAGCCATAGCTGGAGCACTTTGTCACATATCTGAACGGTATTCATTCGCTCATTAAATTTCTGCTCACTAAAAGCCAGGAAGCGATATCATACCTAGACATATGGATAAAAAAGGAAGGGAGGACCCTTAGTACCACATTGTATGCAAAGAGCACTGATTGAAACAATGTATTACATCGGAAGAGTCAACACGCACCCCAGGTTTTTAAAGTGATACCTAAAGCTCAGTTTATCAGAGCACGTCATATCTGCTCTGATGGTAAATATTTGGAAAATATGGGGAAAATGTCATGTCAGAGGAGGTGCAGTGGGCCCTAACTGCCACCCAGCCCACTGTCCCTGCCTACTTGGCGTGCTGCCCTAGGCGGCAGACCCCAACTGGACAACAGCCCCTACGCTGCTAAGTGCAGGGCCGTCAGGAAAACACAAAGTCCAAAGTCCGGGTCAGTCACAGTTCGGGAACGTATATGCCAAGAAACATAAGCCAAAAGAATAGTCAAAAAGAAGCCGAGGTCCAAACACGGTCAGAAGCACAGTACAAAGTCGGAGGCAAAGGCGAGGTCAGGAAGCGAGCCGAGGTCAGAAATCAGGAGAGCAAATATAAACAGGAACATAGGAATAGCAAGGGGAAACCTTTCTCAGGCAAAGACTAAGAGAAATGAGGGAGTTTGAATAAGGAACCCAGAGCCCGCCCCAGCAGACGATTGGTGCGGCCTCCAGGCCGTCCTATTGGCCAATGCAACACACCCTCTGACTTGATTCGGAGCTGAGCTGTCACTCCTAAGCTCATCAGCCCAGCTTCTCCCTGGGTGTGTCGACTGACTAGAGGGATTAACCCCTACCGTGCCTTGCTGCTTCATGGCGGAAACGTGCGCCGTGACAGTACCCCCCCTTTTAGGAGGGGCCACTGGCACTTTCGCTGATTTGGGTTTGTCCAGGTGAGAGTCGTGGAATTCCCTGATCAGAGATTCAGCATGGATGAACCTGGCCGGAACCCACGACATCTCCTCTGGACTAAAACCCTTCCAGTGGACAAGGTACTGCAAGGACCTCTGCACTCTACAGGAGTCTACGATGCGGGCGACTTCATATTCCAACTGACCCTCTTCACTAACCGGAGGAGGGGGTATCGAAGGTGAAGTTGGAGATGGAATGTATCTCTTTAATAGTGACTGGTGAAAAACTTTATGAACCCACATCACGATACAAAGAAGGCCACCAGTAATTGCGGGAGATAAGTCTCTTTGTGCCAGACACTCCGGGATGTCCTGATAATACCGAATCATGCAACTCCTTTAACAAGCGTAACCGAAACTGAGTAGGGACAAAGACTCTAGACGCAGGACAATTAGCAGGTCTCATGTCCTGGTGTGTCTTAATCTCAGTGGCCAAATCGGGGGACATGGCCGAGACAAGTGTCTCCTTGGATAATATAGGTACTGGATCCTCCTGAGCTGAGTGACTGGCACAGAAGCTTCTAGATAACGCGTCGGCTTTAACATTTTTAGTTCCTGGAACCATAGGGAGACATTTGTCAAAACACTGTTTTCCCCACCCAATTAATTCTCCAAAAATCCAATCTCTCTCACCTATAAAGCTCTCCACAGTGGGGCTCCCCCCTACATCTCCTCCCTCAGCTCTGTCTACCACCCTACCCGGGCTCTCCGCTCTGCTACTGATCTAAGACTTCACACCTCACTCATCCGAACCTCCCGTGCCCGTCTACAAGATTTTGCACGTATTGCACCAGTTCTCTGGAACATGTTACCCCATGTGATCAGGCACATTCACAACCCTCGCAGTTTTAAGGTTGCTCTGAAAACCCATCTTCTTAGACAAGCCTATCAAGATCCCTAATTGTTAAGCCCCCAAATTCTGTCACATATTCGTCACTTCCTGCACTTTGGCACCCACAGGCACTTATCTGTATATAGATGTATGGTTGGGATGGTAGGTTCATCCCCTTTTTATGTATACTACCTCATATTTATGTAACATGGCTGGACCATTGTAAACCAAGCACTTGTAACCCTTTGTTTCACCCATACACCCTAATGGATTGTAAGCTCTTACGAGCAGGGCCCTCACACTGCGCGTCTGATTTGTACGTAGCTTTTTATAATGTAATGTCTGGTGTGTCTGTGCTTATTCCCTCTATATTGTAAAGTGCTGCGGAATATGTTGGCGCTATATAAATAAAGATTATTATTATTATTATTATTATTATTATTATTATTATCAGGGGTTGTGCCTCTGAAGCCAGGGCAACCCCAAAACAACATCAGCGGGTAAGCCCTCCATGATAAAGAGTGTACATTTCTCCTTATGCATAGACCCAACTAGCACCTCAAGTTCTGGGGTGCAATACTGAATAATGCCATTAGCCAACGGGGTAGAATCAATAGCCACCACCCGCATGGGATCCGCTAGAGGCCTCCAGGGAAGGCCCAGACGCTTAGCAAATGAGGCGTCCACAAAATTGGAAGCAGACCCTGAATCTACAAAAGCACTCCTGGATTCACACAAAGAAAAATATGAAATTTTCACTGGCAACAACAGCTTTTTTGATACCATAGGGAACACCTGTTCGTCTAGGTGACTTTCCCGCGAGCCACCTAGGCGCTGGAGTTTTCCCAGCCCGGACCTCCTCTTGGGACACTCACGGATGCGATGACTTTCTCCACCACAGTAGAAGCACAGTCCCTGGGTGCGACGTGAGGTCCTGCGGTCACTGGCAGTACCCGTAAAAGAGGCCCCTACCTGCATAGGCTCCTCAGAGGGTATCACCACACTTGAAGGTTCTGGGGCGGTGGCAGAATGGAGTAATGGAGTAAGGCGGAACAATGGAGAAAGGGTCTGCTCCCGACGTATCTCCCTAAACCATCTATCTAATCGGACTGCCAAAGCGATGGCGTCATCCAGAGTGCCCGGATAGGATAGGGCCCCCAACATGTTCCCCTTAACATGGTCAGCCAATCCTACCCGGAACTGGCACCTGAGGGCTGGGTCGTTCCACCCCGAAGGATCGTACCAGCGACGAAAGTCAGAGGCGTACTCCTCTACAGTCCTCTTATCCTGCCTTAAGGTGATGAGCTGAGTTTCGGACACCGCCTCCCTATCAGGGTCGTTGAAGAGAAGTCCCAAAGAGAAAAAAAATCTGTCTACAGAAGACAATTCCGGTGAGTCAGGGGGTAGTGAAAATGCCCACTCCTGGGGGGACCCTTGGGGAAGGGACATGACTAGTGATGAGCGATTACGTTGACTATCGGGTCGATAGTAGATATCGGCAATTATCAATAAGATATCCGATAGTCGATAATTAGTGTTGAGCGATTGCGTTGGCTATCGAGATCGAGCGATAGTCGATAGTCGGCCGCTATCGATAAGGTTTTCGATAGTGAGCATCGATTAAGAAGCGATTACCATTAAAGTCTATGGGAGAGCAACAACACCTTCATTATTACCACCCAAACAAGGCTGGAGAAGCTGAAATTAACAATCCACAACATCAAATGGATACGTGCTACATCTTAGGCAACACACTTAGGTTATAAAAGTCACAAAAAAAAGTCACAGACCATTTCACTATCCCTGTCTTGTACCACAGCCTGACCCTTAAACCTGCATCACCCACAAATTAAAAATGCCAGAAGGGAGTAGATTTGAACCCTCACTTACTTTTGGGGG
>JAODAL010086462.1:0-10244 GCA_025379985.1 Phyllomedusa bahiana | reverse complement strand
TTTTGTTGATTTTTTGGGGGGTTTTAAAACATTAAAAAAAAACATTTTCAAAACGAATATTTTTTGCAAAAATTGTGGGAAAATCGCATTAAAAATCAAATAGTGTGTTTTCTTTCTTTGGGAAAAACATGGGTTAAGCCCCCTTTGTTAAAAAACCGATACTTGTCTTCATTTAAATTTCCCTTTTTCCCGAAATATTTAACCCCAAGTTTCTTCCGGCGTGAAACTTTTTTTTCTTTTTTTTGTTTTGTTTTTTTTCTTTTTTGGAGATCGCGACCAAAAAGCTCCCTTTCCAGAGTCCGTTTGGGTATTGTGGCTTTTTTTTCTAAAAAATCCACTGTTTGCCGATTCCTTACTGGTAAATGTTTTTTTTAACTGCATACTTTTATTTTTTTTGTTTTTATTTTCAGTTTTCAGTACTGGGTTTTGTCTGTCCCCCTGTTTTTTTTTTAAAAATCCCTTTTAAAGTAAAAAAATTTTGGATCTTCCCTCTCCCCGGGTGAAAACACGATTAAAAAGGGTTAGCCTTTGTATCCCTTCAAACTTTTTTAATTTTATTTTGGAGTAGTTGGACTTGAAATTTTCAAATTTAGCTATTTTGGTTTTTAAAAACTTGATTTTTACTGTTAAATTTGGACAGATTTTTTTTTAGTCTTCATTTATATTATTGATTTCCACTTTGATCTTTTCGATATTGGGTTGCAAAATTGTTTGGGGTCAAATACTTTAAAAGTCCATAGAATATTATTGCTTATACATACCTTTTTTCCCCGAAAAGGGACTGATCACCCCGAAAGAGTATGGGCCGAAAGGGGGATTTCCTCAAGCCTTTTTGGTATTCTTTCACTTTTCACGTTTTTTTTTGAGGGGGAAGCATGAGAGACTAAGCTTGCTTTTTTTCTTCCCAGCTGCTTAAAGTTTCCTTGGAAGTTTAAGTAGGGAACTCCTTCGTTTGCCCTTTTAATCCAGCCGCCCGGCTTCTTTAAATTTATGTTCCCCTTCTGGGCTTTCCGTAAAGGAAAGGTTTTTTTGCCCGCCTGTCATTTTAAAAATTTTTTGGCTACTTTTCCCCAAATTTACTTTTTATGCAGCTGTAACAGCTCCAATCATAATATAACAATTTCACTTTTAGATAACCGGGAAAATTTTTTCTCTTTGGGATATTTTCCTTTTGCCCCACGCTCCACTGACACAGGGTATCCTGCTCTCCCCTTCCCTTTCCCAGCTAAAAAGCTTTCAGTGGATAAAATTAGTAAAAAATTTCTAAAAATTTTTTAAAATTATCCAAAACAAACCCATTTAAAAATCTTTTAACAGTGGGTTACTTGCGTGTATCATGATTAGCATATGTGGCCAAACCCCTAAAAGGGCCCAAATTATGAAGCATATGTTTTTCGGCCCCCCCCCCTTTTTTCCCCCCGCCCCTTTTTTTTTTTGGGGGGGCCCCACCCCCCCCAAAAAATTTAAAAAACCCCCCCCCAAAACCCCCCCCTTTTTCCCCCCCTTTTTAAAAAGGGCCCCCCCCTTTTTTAAAATTTTTATTAAAAAATTTTTAAAAAAACCTTTTAAAAATAAATTTTTTTTCCCTTTTTAAAAAAAAAAAAATTTAAAAACCCCCCTTTTTTTTTTTTTTCCCTTTGGTCCCCTTGTTTTTTTTTAAAAAAGAAAAGGGGGCCCCCCCCCAATTTTTATTTTAAAAAAACCCTTTTTTTTTTTTGGGGGTTTTAAAATTTTTTGGGGCTTTTTTCCAAACCCCCTTTTTTTTAAAAGTTTTAAAATTTTTTTAGGCCCCAAAAAAATTGGGGGGGAAAATTTTTCCCCCTTTTTTAATTCGAATTTTTTTTTTTCCCCCCCAAAAAAAAATTAAAAAACCCCCAAAAAAAAAGGGGGAAAAATTTTTTTTTAAAAAATTTTTAAAAAAAGGGGGGGGGGGGGGGGGTTTTTAAAATTTTAAAAATTTTAAAAATTTTGGGGGGGAAGGGGTTTTAAAGGGGGGGGGGGTTTTGGAAAAAATTTTGTTTGGGGTTAAAAAATTTAATTTTTTTTAATTTTAAATTTATTGGAAAGGGGAAAGTGTAATTTGGGAATTTTAAGGTTGGGGGGGTTTTTATTTTAGGTTTTTTTAAAAAAAAGGGAAAAAATTTTGTTTGATTTTTTTTTTTTAGGGAATAAAAAATTTTTTTGAGGGAAGAAAGGGAAGGGGTTAAGGGGGGGAAGAAATGCTCCACAGATCAGCGTATGAAAAACATAGTAGAAAGGGATGATAATTTTTTTCTTTGCTAGGGGCTAAAATTAGAAAGGAAAATTGGAGAAAATATGAAGATTAGGTAGAAAAGAAGGGAATATTTTTAAGGGAATGCCCCAAAACCCAAAAAAAAAAAAAAGGAAAGATTTTATATTTAGAGTATTTTCGATGAAACACGCGGGAGTTTTGGGGGAATCATTGAGAAAAACTGGCATATTTAAGTAATGAAAAATCAAATTGGGCGGCTGTTTGGGAAAAAAACCCCAACTTTTGTATATAGGAAGGGTAAAAAAAATTTGGTAGCCCCGGGTTGAAACCCAGTATTTTAAAAACCCAAAAATAAATAAAAAACAGTTTTTTTTTAAATTTTAAGAGAAAGGGGCCCATTCCCATGTCTAATTGCCCAGATTGTAGTTCCATTTTTAAAAGGGCCATTTGAAATTCCATTCTAAAAATTTGGGAAAAAAATCTTTCTGGAGAAAAACTGTACATGTACACTAAAGGGTATTTGTTTTCTATTTTAAATGCCCCACGGGGAAAAGGGGTTTATGTGGGGCAGACCCCCACGGAGCATTAAAACTAGGTTAAAAGAACATCGGTCAAGCATTAGATTGGCCCAAAAAACTCAAGTTGGGGAAAATAAATGAAGATATCAAAAACGAAATTTTGGTGAAAATTTGTGTAGCAAGACACTTTTTAGAAAAAACAATCACAAGTATCAGAGCTCCGCTTTTGGGTTTTTGAGCGGGGGTCCCCAGTAACAAAGGGGGCCACTTTAGAGAGACGGCTATTACAAAATTTAGGCAAGGTGGATCCATAAATGGGTACTTAGCCCCAAGGGGAAGAATGAACAGTTGAGTTTTAAAATGTTTTTGTAGATGTTTTTAAAAATATATGTTTTTAATTTGGATTTTTGGGTTTTTTCAATTTGTATAACAGCAGGTACGAAGGTCCCCCCTGAACTGCTTGAGAAAGGGGGGAGGGGTTCCCCCGAAACGTCGCGCCCCGTGGCGGTGAAGGCCCCGGCCCTGTCTACTTTCTAAACCCAAGCTGAAAAACGCTGGAGCTGCAATTCCGGAGAGGCCCCGAAAAAACCCAAAAGCCTTTATATGGAAATTTTCAGGAATGTTGGGCCCCATAATGAAAACCGTGATACACCAAGAAACCCCACTGTAATGGTTTTAAGTGGTTGTTCATTTTTTTTATAAATTATAGAAGTTGTTACTTTATTAAATTTCATGAAAGCTTATTTATGTGAGGACGGGGGAGAGCAGGTCCCCTGTGTCAGTGGAAAGCGTGGCGCAACAATATACAATGAGAAACTACCAGGTTTCTAAAAGGACTTTTTTTAAATTTATTTTGGGTAGTTGTTACAGGAAAAAAAGTCATTTGACGAAGTGAAGTCTTATGAAGGCGGGCAAAAAACCTTCACTTTTACGAAAGCCAGAAGGCAACATATTGAAAAGAACCCGAGGGGGTGGTATAATTTGGGGTGCAAACGAAGGGTTCCCCTTTTAATTTCCCAAGAAGTCAAGAGCTGGGGAAAAAAGAAGCAATTTTAGTCTCCATGCTTCCACTCTCACTAAAATACGTAAAATCCCAAGGGGTTTGAGGAGCCCTTCACCCCTTACTCATGCGGTTACGTCATATTGTAAAAAAAAAAATTATAAGCAAAAATTATTTTTGGGGGCTTGATGTTTTTGGGCCTAACCAATTTCTGCAATCCAATATCGAAAAAATCAAAGGGGAAATAAATAATATAAATGAAGACTAAAAAAAATTTTCTCGTTGAAAATAATCAAGTTTTACAAGACCAAGATGCTATTAGAAAATTCAAGATCCAACACCCCAAAATAAAAAAAAAATTTTTGAAAGGGTACAAAGGACTCCTTTAAAATTCGTTTTTTACACCTGGGCGGGGAAAGATCCAAAATAGTTCTTTAAAAGGGGATAAAGAAAGGAAAACAGAAAAGCGCCCACTAGTAAAATAAATTGAAAGATACACAAAAAAAATGTATGCATTTTAGAGACCCAAATCACCCGTAAGGGAAAATTCGCAAACGGGTGGATTTTTTTAGAAAAAAAAAGGGGCCCGGGAAAAACCGAAAGGGAAACCTCGGGAACCCTTTTGGCCCGCGAACTCCAAAAAAAAAAAAAAAACGAAAACAAAAAAAAGAAAAAATATTTTGCCCCCCCGGGAAAAAGTTTGGTTTTAAAATTTAATTTTGAAAAAGGGAATTTAACTGAAGAACACAAGTATCTTTTTTGAAAAAAGGGATTTTAAAACCAGGGTTTTTCCAATGAAAGAAAGCCAAAACCATTTGATTTAAATGGGGTTTTCAAACAAGTTATGCAAAAATTTTGAAATTAAAATGTTTTTTCAAGGTGTTGGGAATTTTAATAAACCCAATGCATTTCTAAAAAAGTGTTTAGAAAAAGTCAGTTTAAACCCTGAGATCCCAAAAACCCCCTTTTCACTAGAAGTGTTTTAAACAGCTAGTTTAAACAGAAGTTACTCAGATTTTGGGATAAATAAAAATTTTAAATAGACATCAAAATCTTAAAAAAAAAAAAATTAAAAAAAAGAAGAAGCTAAAAAAACAATTAAAAAGATTACTTTCGGTATTTTATTAAAAAAGGGCCCGCAAGGGGGGTGAAATTTGTTCCCCCAAAAAATTTAAAACCCCAAATATAAAACAAGGGGCCCTAAAACCACCCCTTGTCAAAACCTCCAGTATTTGTATAAAAAAATTTTAAACCAAAAGCCCCCTACCATTGAATAAAAAACAAGTGATTGAAGAAGATTAGAAAATGCCTTTACAGCGGGTTTTAAAAACTAAAAAAAAAAAAAAATATGTTTTAAATGTAACTCATCCTAAAAACCTGTTCTTTTTTGGCCCAAAGGCCAAGTCGGTACCCAAATCCCCCTGGGGCCCAATCGCCTCGGGGATTGGACCCCTTTTGGAAACCCTATATCAGATTTTATTGATTTTTTTTTTTATCCAATAATTAGTGAGCAAGCAGGGCTTCTTTGGGAAAGGATACGGTCAGTTCCCCCAAACTAATAAAAAAAAATCACGGTTCAAAATTTGGGCTGGTACTTTGGACATAAAGTCCAACCTAACTTTCCTCGGATGACGGTCTAAGTGCAGGGGGGAAAGTTTGGTGGGTTCGACCTATCTAATGCCCAGTTTAATTTTTAAGTCTTTATTAGCATTTTATCACTAAAAAAATTTTTAAATTTGGGGAAGATGTTTTTTCAGCTACAGGGGCCTCGATGGGGTCCCCTGTAGCCCCACTATGCAATTTGTTCAGGCTCTTTGGAGAAGCGTCGGATTTTTCGGGGGAGGGGCAACGAAAAACATATGTTTCTATGGACTTTTGCAGGACTGTTGGGCCCACATTTTGCTAAATGTGATACACGAAAAGTTCCCACGTAAGGGTTTTTTTAAGGGGGGTTTTGTTTTTGAATTTAATAAATTATAGAAGTTGTTACTATATTGTATCCACTGAAAGCTTATTTATACTATTATGAGAGGGGTCTATGGCTGTCACGAAAGGGAATGGTCTTGACCTGGTCACATTATGAGAGGCTTTTAAGGCTGTCACGTAAGGGGAAAGGGCTTGACTGTCACATTATGAGAGGGGTCTAGGGTTGGGTCACTGTATGGAAGTTGTCTATACGTCACATTATGAAAGGGGCTATGGGTGTCCCCCGTAAAGGGAGTGGCTTTTGAAATGTCACTTATGAGAGGGGGGCCATGGTGTTACTATTATGAGAGGGGTCTATGGCTGTCACTGTAATGGGAGTTGTCTATGACTGTCACTATTATGAGAGGGTCTATGGCTGTCACTGTAATGGGAGTGGTCTATGACTGTCACTTTTATGGGTGTGGTTTATATCTCTTACTGCTAAGGGAGTGACCTATGGCTGTCACTGTTATGGTAGTGTTCTATAGCTGTTACTGTTATGGGGAAGAGCTATCACTATTATGAGGAAGTGGAGCTGGGCAGTGATTAATAACTAGGCTCTTGGTGTAACAGCAGGGATCACATAAGCCTCTGATTCTAGCCATATTACCCTTTAGATACCAAAAGGCAATGATGGTCAGTAATAAAAAACAGAATTGTATTTTTTGTTCATCTGGACTCCATGGACAGAAAACTAAAAAGTAACAGCTCTTTAAAATGTGATTTTTTTCCAAATAAGTGTTTTTGTTAAGCAATAGTAAAACATAAAAAAACTATATAAAATTTGGTGTGGCTGATCCTCAAATAAAGTGAAGATGTCATTTATACTATACAGGGAATGTCGTACAAAATAAAAATAAAAAAACAATGCCAGAATAGTTGTATTTTGTTTCTCTTTCATGCCTTTATCATCTACCGCCTAGACTACTGCAACATCCTTCTCTGTGGCCTCCCATTTAGCACTCTTGCTCCCCTTAAAACCATCCTCAACTCTGCTGCCCTGTTCCACCTCTCTACTCCTCTGCCTCTGCCCGGCGAATTCAGTTCAAGTTACCTCCCAAAAACTACAAGGCTCTCCCTAAACTCTCCCCCTATACATCTTTTCCTTAATCTCCAGATATTCCCCCTCACACAATCTCCGCTCCTTACAGGACCTTCTGCCCTGCTCTCCCCATGTCAGCTCCTCACACAACAGTCTCCAAGACATCTCCTGTGCTTCCTCCATACTCTGGAACTCACTGCCCCAATACACCAGACTCTCCTCCATTTTCACTAATCTCAAAAGACATCTGAAAATCGATCTCTTCAGCAGGGGTGTAACTTTGGTTCAAAAAGTGGGGGGACCAATTTTCCCTCTCATCCCCACCCTTCTATCCCTGCCCTCCATCCTTCACTCCCCTTTCCCTTTCACTTCCCCTCCCTTCCCCTTCTCTCCCCTCCTCTCCCTGCAGTGAAGTGGCCAACCTTAAACCCAGCTAGGAGGTCTTAGGGAGTGCTGCGAGCTCCCCCAGCAGGTCCGGGCGGAGTCCTTATGGCAAACAGTTTGGCAGTGTTCACACAGCAATAATTGTGGGACGTATTTCGCCCGCAATTACGGCGTGTGCTCGGGAGGGGTGGCAGGGGGGCGGCAGTCCGCCGGCCCCATAGACGTTCATTATTCACGGCGCGTATACGCTTTGAATAATTGACATGTCACTTCTCTCCCCGCTCGCCGTATTGTGGGAGCGGGGAGAGGAGACATAATCAATTGTTCTCTATGAGAACTGTGGATCACCGTAATTATTGGGATGTATCTCGCCCCGTATTTAGCGCAATACGGCACGAAATATGGGGCGAGATATGTCCCAGTTTAAGCCGTGTGAATCCATAAGGTTATGAGTGGCTCTCTAATTACTGAAGTTTAGGCCAGACTGGGACTAAAAAGCAGCCCTGGCAATGAAGCCGATCAAGCCTACCTATAATATTACCCCTGTAAATGGAAATAAAAAATGTTGTGCAATGCAGCAAATTTCGCTTAACCCCTCTATCCCCCATCACTACTCCATTAAATTTGTTATACACACAACAGAATGAGGAAAATGAAAGAACCCAATCTTACTGTTCCCCTAGGAATCACTTATGTCACATACGTATCCCAAAATTTTTTTATTGGGATTCCCCTACACCAGAAATGACATCACTCACTGCACCCCAGAAATTTTAAATTTTTTACACATGGTAGACATAGAAATTTACTTACCCAAATGCCCCTTAGAAATGAATTGCAATGCATTATACCCCAAAAATGTATTATATTACACGCTGAACCCTAGAAATGAATTACATTACTCACTGTACTTCAGAGATTACATTACACACTATATCCCAGAGATTACATCACACCATACCCCAGAGATTACAATTAAAACTGTACCCCAGAGATTACATTTACCACACTGTACCCTAGAGATCACTGCTTTACAAACTGTACCCCAGAGATTACTACATTACACACCATACACCAGAGATTACATTACACACTGTACAACAGAGATTATATTACACCATACCCCAGAGATTATTACATTACACACTGTACCCCAGAGATTATTACATTACACACTGTACCCCAGAGACTACATTAGACATGGTACCCCAGAAATTGTGTGTGTATATATACATATATTGAACACAGACACACTACACACTTAGGATGGGTTCACATGACAGTTTTCCGGCACTGACAGTGTAATTTGCTTGTTGGAAATTCGACGCTTGCAAATGCAGAATTCTGACGAGCAAACGACCCAGACTGCCGGAAACAGATTTCTGCCGCTTATCCATTAGTGCTGTTAGGGCATAAAACACTTTGAAGAATTCTATGTAGGCGCTGACAGTATGCAGAGAAAATTGCCTCAAGTAAAATCTAGGGTAAATTTAAAACGACACTGATTTTACTTAGGGTATAATGTAAATCAGTTTCCTGTAGGATAGGACATTGATTCTGAGGCAGATCCAGCACTGAATCCGCCCCGAAATCAGCATTCATATCTTCTGCATGAATGAACCCTTAAGGTATGTTCACAAGGTGTATAGCAGGGCGTACTGTGATATGCTGGGTGTTTTAGAAGCACATGCTGGCCAGTCTGTACATCTAAAATACTGCGGGGCTGGCCGCATTCACTTTCATTTTCGCCGGCGCGTAAGTGCAGGGAAGACGTGACATGGCTAGACACATGGCTGTACAGTATATATACATCTCAAATATACAGTACGTACCCTACTCACATGCACACACAACGTCTGACACCCTTGCCCCCTCCTTACCTGTCTCCTGTAGTCTGGTGCAGTTGGCATTCGGCAAGAGCTTGTCTTCTTCTCTGAGAGCTGAGCATAGGGGAAGTGGTATACAATGGGAGGGAAAGATACAGCCCCAGATACAGTGTGTGCTGGACTGTGAGCAGCGTTCTCATTGGTGAAGCAGCCCCTGCTTACTCCTGCTCTACCAATCAGCGCTGATCTCACTCTGCACTGACACTTGAGGCTGCTACCTATTCTGTCCCCCCAAGATGCACAGAAATAAGGAGGCAAAGGGTTCACTTCTTCCTCCTCTGTGCTCGCTCCCCCTGCTTATCGTATTCTCAATGCTCAAAGATCTTTTTTTTGAAGTAGCTAAAAAGGGGGGACCATCCCACTGAAAAAAAGTGGGGGACCAAATCCCCCTCCCGATACCCCCCCCAAAGTTACACCTATGCTCTTCAGGATTGTCTATAACCTACAATAACCCTGATGCCACTACACCCCACAAACATGTCTGTCCCTCACCTTCTCACCTTCTATCTCTTTTCTCCTCCCTGGTAGATTGTAAGCCTTCACGGGCAGGGTCCCCTCTCTCTCTGGACCAGCTGTTAATTATCTAGTGTTGTCATTGTACATTGTTTGGAACTATGTTATGTATGTAAAAAAAAAAAGTTTGCTCAGCACATCCAAAGTGATTTTAAAGAAATTCGTATAGGTGCACACTGGCATGGCAGGGAAGTAACGCAAACACACCACAATATCAGCAGCACTCTGCAAATGCCAAAAAAACAGTCAAAGGGAATATAATAATTTTTTTCAAAATGCATTTCTGTTACTTTAGAATACTTGAAAATTTTGAGGTTATTAGTCAGGCCCGGACTGCCCATAGGGCAAACCGAGCATTTGCCCGGCGGGCCGCTGGAGTCTTGGCCGCAGCGCCGGCTCGGAGCGCCCGCCGAGGTGGCCGGTGTTTCCCTCCGGCAGGCCCCGAGTGTCGCCTGGCGCACGTACAGGGGCCGCAACGGTCGCATCTGTGCCCCTGTGCCCCTCGCCACACGGCTGCACGGCCAGGTCACCGACCCAGCCATGCAGCCATCACGGCTGCCGCCTGCACCGCGCAGTCCAAGCAGCGGCCGAGGCTGAACAGCTGGGATCTTCTGATCCCGTCTGTTCAGCTCCCAGGAGGCCGCGGGTCAAGCGCACAATGTAATGACGTCCGCCGCCGCTCCCCCGGGCCCGCACCTTGGCC
>JAODAL010086461.1:0-10245 GCA_025379985.1 Phyllomedusa bahiana | reverse complement strand
CGCCCCAAATCCCCTGATGCTTAAATTCACTGAACACTCACTCTTACTTTCCCTTGTGCTAATTTTCATGGAAGGTTTACCCTCATTATGAGTGACTACTCAAAATCTGCCTGGTTTATCCTCACTTTTCTTGGTGCTCCTAATCACTGAGCAATCACTTTTTCTTTTTCAGGTGCTCATACTCACAATATCGCTGCTGCTTAATCAGTAATGAGTCTTATTTTTCCAGGAGCTCATAATCACTGTGTAATTACCCACAATGGACCCTGCTCAAACAATATCCACAGAGTTATATATGCCACGACATCACCATCTCCTTTTACTTCTATACAAGAAGACAGCTGTGATCAGCAAACCATTCCCTACTGTTTACAGCCATTTTTGAGAATATCTGCACCTCAAATGCCTCAGGGACCTTGAAGTTCCTGGTGCTCTTAATCACTGAGCAATGACTCTTACTTTTCGAGGTGCTCATAATCACTGTGTAGTTACCCACAGTAGCTCTAGTGCTTATAGCGACTGAACACTCACTGCTATTATTCCTGGTGCTCATAACCACTGAGCAATCATATTCACTTTTCCAGTTACTCATAATTACTAACAATCTCTCTGGTGCATATATTTACTGAAAAATGACCGTCAGCTTCCTGGTTTCAAAGTCACTGAACAATTACCCTCAGTTTCCCTGGTGCTCATAATCATTATTTTAGCTGGTGCTCTTTATCACTGAGTGATCCACTATTGCTTTCTCTTGTGCTCTTAATCACTTAACCAACTTGAGTTTCCTCGGAGCTCATTATCACTAAAGCATTCACCCTCTCCCATTAGGTATATATGTACAGACTCTTACTTGTCCCCTCAGTTGTTGGTCATTGACCCTGTCTAGACCTTTTTAATGAAAATGTGTTGTTGACATGCTTCTCTATATTACAACATACAAGGGATCAAGCTAAGGACCCGGATCTATCAAACGATATCCACAGAGGTGTTCATGACGCAACATCGCGCCCTCCTTTTACATCTATTTAGGAAGGCAGATGTGTTCAGCAAGCAATTCCCTGCTGCTTACAGCCATTTCTGAGAATCCCTGCACCTCGAATGCCTCAGGGACCTTGGAGTTTTCACTAAATTTCTTGGACTCTTGTGATCCTTTCCTGCGCATAACAGAATGAGCGTAAAAACCTAAACTAAAGGCGACTGCAAAATGAAATCCACATTAGCATAATTTTGCCTTAATGGATTTCTCATCCAGTATCTCCTGCGCCGTCCTGCTCCCTGGATAATTTCTGTCAATTGCATCTTCTCGCAAAACCCATTCTTCACGGTAATCAAGACCTCATTACGCCTGTCATGTATCCATTCAGAATTATTTCTTCCACTTGACTCACAACGTTACTGGACAAAGCCTCAAAAGGGTTAAAGTGATGGAACACAAAGCACGTTGGTTTCTTGTTGAGTCTTATAGTTGCCACAAAATGCCCAATAGATCCACGGGCTGGACCAACCCATAAATGAAAAAAAGCTAGTGACTTTGAAATTCACAAACCAAAACACATCACAAAAATCAGTTAACCACTGATAAGCAAAATTAAGACATAACCTTTAATACATATACCACTAAAATCCTAAAAAACTACACTATCCCTATATATCCATAGAAACAACTATAGAAAAACCCTAACCTATCCATTAAAGTAGGGCAACCACCCAAATAAGGACGCCCCCACCAAGAACCTACTCCCTTACTATACAATAACTAATATTCCCTATATTACTCAAATTATGTTAAAGAGATGATAAAGTGTAGTCTTTTAGGATTTTAATGGTATATGTATTAAAGGTTATGTCTTAATATTGCGTATCAGCGGTTAAGCGATTTCTGTGATGTGTTTTGGTTTGAGTCTTATAGTTGAAAAGTCTTCTGGTTCTGGATCATTTCTATAGATTCTACTTTAGTCTTCATATTCTAGATCAGTCTTCCAGTTCTGGATCAGTTTTCTTGCTTCTCGATAGATTCTTCTTTAGTCTTCATATCCTGGATCAGTCTTCAGGTTCTGGGTATATCTTCAGACCTTGGGTCAGTCTACATATTCTAGATCAGTCTTCTGGTTCTGGATCAGTTTTCTTACTTTTCTTTAGATTCTACTTTAGTCTTCATATTCCAGATCAGTTTTCAAGTTCTGAATCAGTTTTCTTGCTTTTCTATGATTTACTTCGTTTTTGGGGTATTCTGGAAAAATCTTCAGGTTCTGGGTATTTTTCTTCGGGAACCTTGGGTCAGTCACAAATTCTAAAAATTCAGTCTTCCGGTTCTGGTCAGTTTTTCTTGCTTTTCTTTTGATTTTACCTTAGTTTTCCCTTTTCCCAGATCAGTTTTCGAGTTCTGAAAAAGTTTTCTTGCTTTTCTATAAATTTAAAATCAGTCTAAATTTTTCTGGATCTTTTTTGATTTTTTTTTGCTATTTCTTCAGGTTTGGTTCAATCAAAAATCATCTAAAAATTCAGTCTTTAAATTGTGGATTCATTTTAATGCTTTGGAGATAGTCATTAAATGGTGGTTTTGTCTTAGTTGTTTTCCCCAAC
Organism: Phyllomedusa bahiana; assembly: GCA_025379985.1. NCBI lineage: Eukaryota > Metazoa > Chordata > Amphibia > Anura > Hylidae > Phyllomedusa > Phyllomedusa bahiana. Next base: position 7,662 of record JAODAL010086461.1, on the reverse strand, counting down.
ATCAGTCATTTGGGCTTGTCGGACAGACAAAAAATAGTCTAGATTTGGCAAAAAATGTCTACTGTCTATGAGAACATCAAGATTGGCATCCACCAATATTTTCCCCAACATCAGTCATTTGCGATTGTCTCACACAGAAGAAATTGTGGAGACGGGGGGAACAATTATTGTCTTGAGAAAAAGAATGGATTAACCTTTTTTTTTTTCCCCCAAAACGTCATTTGTGGGTTTTGGGCGAGACTTGTCGAGTTTTTGGAAAAAATTTGTTTTTTCTATGAGAACATCAAGACTGGCATCAACCAATAATTCCTCAACATTCATTTTTTGGGGTTGTCTGACAGATATAATTGGGGAGATGAAGCAACAATGGTTAACTCAAGAGAACATCGGCCCTAATGGTGTACCAATCTCTTCTGATGTAAATTAAAAGTTGAGGATATACTTACTTGTATCCAAACATGGCTGCTCCGGGATCCACAATGGCATATTTTTAAAGTTAATAAAATCCTATTCTTACCCCTTGTTATCATTTGTGAAAAAATAAAAAACTGCCTTTTGTGCCAAATTTCCCACAATATATGTAGAGGGCAGGCGTTGGTGGGTTTATTTACCCAAAGGGGTGAAAGTCTTACCTGGTTATAGTCTTGAGAAGGCCAAAAGCTATCTTCTGCCCATTCTGTTTCCTCAGGCCATGCTTGTGTGGCAGCAAATAAGAACACCATACACGCTACAATGATGTTCATGTTTACTAGTCCTGGTCTTTTCTGGAAATGATGGAAAAGTCTCCTAAAGAACAAATTAATCAGTAATGAGAGATGATCAGGTTTCGCGAATTTGTGAAATTCAAAAAATTGTCTAAAATTCTAAGTTCTAACAACTGGATCATCTTTTTCGTTCAATAAGGAACAGTAGTGTATATCAAATGAGTGCAATCTTTGTAGTTTCATATGTTGCTGTAAACAGGGTATTCGGTATCTTCATCAATCTTCAAAAAGGGTTTATAAGTCTCATAATCCCTTTTTTTTCTTTAAAGATCTTTTTCTCATCAGTCATTTTGTATCCTTTTTCACATTTTAAATCTCCCCCCTACAACTTTAAACAACTATTCTAACATTTTTATCTAAAAAGCTAAAATTTTAACCCTTTACTACAAAACACAAATTTCTTTATCATTTTCTTATCTATCTATTATCTATCTATCTTTATCTATCTATCTATCTTCTATCTATCTATCTTCCCTATCTATTTTATCTATCCCTATCTATCTATCCTATCCCATATCTATCTATCTATCTATCTATCTATCTATCATATCTATCTATCTATATTTAATATGTATGTTCTAAGGTCAAGTAAGGGACATTAGTACATTGTATTGCTTTGCTTCTTTCTTTTACGTTCGTCTACCACATTTTTACATTGTTCTTCAAAAATTTGTTTTTGTTATTTGGGTTTTTACGCATGGGGGCAACATTTAAAAGAGTATTCACACCATAGACTTTGATGGCATATCAATAGAATATGCCATCAAAGTGTGATAGGTGCGGGTCCCAACTGCAGGACCTGCACTTAACTTGAAGGTCTTGGCTCAGAACGGTGAACCGGTAATGCTTGAGCATGAGTCTCCATTTTGTTCTAAGGGAGTTCCCAGTACAGGTGAGCGGTGTGTTCGGATGTACTCAGAACTCCCATAGAACAGAATGGAGATTTGTGCACAAGTGGGACCAGCTCTCCATTCTGTTCTAAGGGAGTTCTCTGTACTGGTGAGCGGCATGTTCCGATGTACTCAGAACTCCCATAGAATAGAATAGAGAGTTGTTCACAAGCGTGACCGGCTCGCTGTTCTGAGCCAACATTGTCGGAGGTCCATCCAAAGTGCATATATTAAAATATAGTAAAATATATAGGTCGATATTGGAAAAGGCAGATATACTGTATGTGCAATCTGTACAACTAAATGGCGGTCTAGAAAGTTAGGTGGCCCATTGCCTTATGTCCCTATGACAATGCAGTTTTAGGGTAACGTCACACATTGGGTTTTTCATACCGAAAAAATCTAATGTGGAATCCTTGGCAAAAATCTAAGGGAATACATCCTGGATTTTACTTTATAGAGGTGTTTTTCACCTATGATTTGGATGCAGGTTAGCCCCATTTCAATAGGGAAAATCTGCGTCCAAAGTAGATGCAGAGGAGGATCTTCTTCCAAAAATGGATACGTCCATTCTTTTTTTTTTCCATACCATGGAAAAAAAATCTAAGGGGTAGAGAATTTGTATTGCAGTTCAGGATGTGAACTACAGCACAGACAGCCCGTTCAAATGAACAGGAGTAGAATTGCATGTGAATTTTAACATGGAATCCAATCCGACCCTTAGGGCATGTCCCCACTGCATGGGTGTTCGGCCGGGGTTTTTCCGCCCGTGGGTAAACCGACCAGTATTTGTCCTCTGCCGTAGGAACGCACCCTTAGGGTTGATACACATGGGTGTGAATTTAGTAAAAATAATGGCATATGATCTTCAAGGAAACACATACAAAGCAGGGGCCCCATTGAGGAACAATATATTATTCTTGAATGGGGGATCCATGATTTCTTGATTCACTCCAGAGGATAACATCCCATCATTTTTACTACATCAACCCTAAATCTAAACCAACATAAAGACATTGTTGTGTACAAGACTACCAAATGCAAAATCAAACAATACTAAATCAGTAAATTTACATCTCAAATTTGCACAAATTCTTTCACTGAATTGTTGCAATAACCCAGTATAATCTTATACACTTAACTGTAAGTTGTATCCTAAAATGTGCAAATAAAGACTTGTTGAAAATTTCACAAAAATAATGAAAAAACATTTTAACAAAATTAGCAGATGTGTCTGGAACATGAACAAGAGGGATAAAAAATACAAAAATACACACCTGGAATACAGTAGGCTGTGGTTAAAGAAAGCAAAAATTGCCTTGTTCTCTATCATCTCATAGACTACCCCATTACTTACAAGTTATATCATAGGAGTGCCATATGTATTATCTAGAATACCAGACACACAATCACCCTAAGATATGAAGAGGCAAAAAAGAAAGAAAGAAAAATCCCTGCAGTTGCCCATGGGTGCAGTCCAGACTCGAGGTCACCAACCTGTGGCTCTCCAGCTTTTTCAAGATTGCAAATGCTTGCATGATCCTGTAACTCCAAGTCAATGAGGGTCTCTTACGCCCTAGCCCTTGCATCACAGAAAATACTGGCATGGTCCTCTAAACTCAATTTTGCAACCAAGGCAATGAGGATCCTCTATAACCAAATGGTTGCAAGACTACATTTCCTAGCATGGTCTTCTAACCCCAATTTCAGAAACAAAGAAATGAGGGACTTCTATACCCTTGGGGTTGCAAGGCTACAATTCCTAGCATGGTCGTCTAACCCTAATTTTGGAACCAAGGCAATAAAGGTCCTCAATACTCTAGCTGTTGCAAGACTACAACTTCTAACATAGTCTTTTAACCCCAATATTGGAACCAAAGCTATGAGGCTCCTCTATATTGTTGCAGTTGCAAGATTGCAACTTGTAGTATGGTCTTTTAACCCCAATTTTGGAACAAAAGCTATCATGGTCCGCTATACCCTAGCAGTTGCAAGACTACAACTTCTAGAATTGACTTTTTTAACTGCAATTTTGGAACCAATGCTATGATGGTTCTCTATATCCAATCATTTGCAAACCTGCAACTCCCAACCTAGTCTTTTAACCCCAATTCTGGAACCAAAGCTATGAGGCTCCTCCATACCCTAGCACTTGCAAGACTTCAACTTGTAACATGGTATTTTAACCCCAGTTTTGGAACCAAAGCTAAGAGGCTCCTCCATACCCTAGCAACTTTTTACATGGTCTTTTAGCACCAATTTTGGAACCAAGGCAATCAGGGTCTCTTATTCCCTAGTAATTGCAAGACTATAACTCATAGTATGGTCTTTTAACCCCAATTTTGAAACCAAAGCTATCAGGCTTCGCTATACCCTAGCAGTGGCAAGACTACAACTTCTAGAATTGACTTTTTTAACTCCAATTTTGCAACCAAAGCTATGATGGTCCTCTATATCCAATCATTTGCAAACCTGCAACTCCCAACATAGTCTTTTAACCCCACTACTAGAACCATAGTTATGAGGCTCCTCCATTCCCTAGCACTTGCAAGACTGCAACTCCCAACATAGTCTTTTAACCCCAATATTGGAACCAAAGCTATGAGGCTCCTCCATACCTTAGCACTTGCAAGACTGCAACTGCTAACATGGTCTTTTAACACCAGTTTTGGAACCAAGGCAATTAGGGTCTCTTATACCTTAGTAGTTGCAAGACTATAAATCTTAGCATGGTCTTCTAACCCCAATTTTGGCAATGAAGGTCTTCTATACTCACTGTAGAAGGCAGCAGGTTTCAGAGTGTAAAATGCAGGAGGAATGACTCTGGGAGGGAGCTTCACACTTTTTATATTCCCAGGAAGGCAAACGAGGCTAATTTGTTTAAAGCTAATAAACCCAAGAAGGTTTCATCAAAAACAAGGAACAATGGAAGCTTCCGTGTATTCCTTCCAATCAATATTTGATCAGCTCCTCCCCGTCTCCATCCTGGACATGTCAAGAATTTTTGAATCGCAGCAAGTGCATGGATTTCCAAGGTAGACGACCTAACTAATAATCCCAGTGACACGTCAAAGGCTTAGCTGTTGTGTAGTCACCGACCGACTCTTTCCGTGGAATTGTTTGTATGCGTTAAGTTTGGTATCTCCTCCACTCACAACGATTCATTCATGGGGGTCATGGATCAAAGCTTCAAACGTCAACGTTGCTCTAGTGGAACCGTCCTACGATGAGCAGACACAGGGATGCGGAAATTTCCATGGAAAAACCTACCTGTGTTGACGAAATATGAGGTGTGCATGGGCTTCATGTTTTTTGCACAAGCTGTTTATAGGGATCATAGTTGGCCACTACCAAAAGTTGTTGATACAAGCCAGTAGGATATGACTTGTTTGCATTTGGAACAATGACAGATGAGGAGGAAATTGGACAGGTTTCGAACAGGCGCCGCGGACAACATCAAGGAAGTCTGATAGTCGACTCTACATATTTAATCTGTGACTGAGCTGCCAGGAAAAATATGATCACTAAAAACAAATCACACTTGAAATTATTTTCCCGATTCCACTAAAGGAGAATTTATAGAGTAGATGCATTTAAGATGTCCATTAAGTGTCGTGCATAAATCACTTGTGAAATCATCACAACATTTTATATACTGCTTTGCCATAGAACTAACAGGTCCCCTAACAATATAAAAGAACATGTGAATCAGGGTAGTTAACAAAATAAGCAAGGGAGCTTCCCACCATAGCAGTATAGGTGGGCCACAGTGGTATAGGTGGGTAGGTGCAAGATTGCATGGTGGGCACCGTGAATGGAGTTGTCATTGGAAGACTGAATAACTATTGTAGGTAAGTCTCTAGATGTACAAAAAATGAATGTTTCCTGCTCTGTGTAGAAGTTGAGCTGACTAGCAAGCAAAAAGGAACAAAGAGGGACAAGTCTGAAAACTGTCTTGGTCTAAGACTTTCTTTGTTGCCCATAGCAACTAATCAGAGACCATAGCAACCAATCAGAGTTTCCCTTTCATTTCATATAGAGCTCTGAAAAAATGAAAGGGGAACTCTGATTGGTTGCTATGGGCTCTGATTGTTGATATGGGCTCTGATTGTTGCTATGGGCTCTGATTGGTTGGTATGGGCTCTGATTGGTTGCTATGAGCTCTGATTGGTTGCTATGGGCTCTGATTGGTCGCTATGGGTTCTGGTTGCTATGAGCTCTGATTGGTTGCTATGCACTCTAATTGTTGCTATGGGCTCTGATTGGTTGCTATGGGCTCTGATTGGTTGCTATGAGCTCTGATTGGATGCTATGGGTTCTGGTTGCTATGAGCTCTGATTGGTTGCTATGAGCTCTGTTTGGTGGTTATGGGCTCTGATTGGTTGCTATGAGCTGTGATTGGTTGTTATGGGCTGTGATTGGTTGCTATGACTCTGATTGGTTGCTATGGGCTCTGATTGGTTGCATTGAGTTATGATTGGTTGCTATGAGCTCTGATTGGATACTATGGGCTCTGATTGGTTGCTGTGGGATCTGATTGGTTGCTATGGGCTCTGATTGGTCACTATGGGTTCTGGTTGCTATGAGCTCTGATCGGTTGTTATGAGCTCTGATTGGTTGCAAAGGGCAACAAAGAAAGTCTTAGACGAAGACATTTTTCAGACATGTCCCTCAAAGTGCTCCTGATCTGTAAGACAAGCCACCACTGGCACGGTGGTAAGAGATACAGATAGCCAATTTAATGCTGAGCAGATAAGGGTCAAACAGTGAAAGATGTGGGGATAGCCTTGACCTTTGGGCTGCTTTTTGGGCCACGCAGGATGTGTCCCATGAGGTACACATCGGAGAGAGAATGTAAGCAACCAAAGAGACTGAAGGACTCCTAAAGCAGAACTAGGACATCTGTGACATCTTTGACATTTGGGTCAATGTAGTAATGCGTCCTGAAGTAAGAGAGAAACTGAGTTTTAACAGGTCCTGAGGTGGACCTAGCAGTGACAGAAACCGAGTTACCTATGTGTCTTTCACAGTGATGTCACAGTACAGGATAATACACACAGTGATGTCACAGTACAAGGATAATACACAGTGATGTCACAGTACAGGGATAATACACAGTGATGTCACAGTACAGGGTAATACACACAGTGATGTCACAGTACAGGATAATACACAGTGATGTCACAGTAAAAGGAAAATTTACACGTGATGTCAGGGTTTACAGGCATTATACACAGTGATGTCACGTACAGGAATAATAACACAGTGATGTCACAGTACAGGGATAATACACTTTGATGTCACAGTACAGATAATCCCACAGTGATGTCACAGTACAGGATAATACACAGTGATGTCACAGTACAGATAATTACACAGTGATGTCACAGTACAGGGATAATACACAGTGATTTTCACCGTACAGGGATAATACACACAGCGATGTCACAGTACAGGGAAAATTTGCACACAGTGATGTCACATTTACAGGTTAATACACATTTGGAAAAAAAGAAACCCTCTTGGAAAGCTTGGCGAAACGGCGTCGGGCTATCCCATTTCCTTGGCAGTGCATCTCCTCCATTCCTGTATACACTTGGTAATGTATTGTGTGGGGAGAGGTTTTGGCATTATTGTATGCCCATCTTGATGTGTCTATATACTATTTAATCACTTGATCTCTAATATAAGACCTTTAATACTTATGTTAAATTTTTATAGGTTATACACCTTAGATGACTTTCTATATTCAGGAATGGAGTGATTTGTATGCCTTGTTTGATATGGGTATTATTTTTAATTGTTTTTAGCCTTTACATTTGTACTATTTGTGACATATTAGTTTTTAATATTATTATTGAATTAAAAAGATTGTAATATATATTTTCTATGACTTTTTGTCATTGTATTCTTTTTTTGGGTTTTACACGTGATGTCACGTTCAGGTAAAACAACGTGTGTCACATAAGGGGAAATAACAGTGATGCACAGTACAGGGATAATGCCTT
>JAODAL010086460.1:0-10245 GCA_025379985.1 Phyllomedusa bahiana | reverse complement strand
GGGGGGGAAAAATTTAAAGTGGGCAACCCTCTGACTTTGTGCAGAGGTGAAAGCAACAAGACGGCGGATTCTTTACTCACCGCACTATATAGTCCGGCGCGCCGGAGCTCCACCACTCTCACTGTCCAATCTGGGAAGTTGCGGCTGATAGCTCTTACTGAAGAATGTTTTTATATAGCGATTTCTTGGGGTGTCTCAGCTGTCTCAGAGACTGTTTCTCTTAATGTTCTATTTCAAATTTTTGGGGTATTTTTCCGGGGCGTATCCCTGAATTACACAAATTCAATACAACGTTCTTTTGGGTTTTAAAAACACTTTACATACAAACCACTATTTTTGCGTCAATTTTTGGGCCCAATTACATCCAGGGTTAATTAAGCTGTTTTGCTGGTGTGCTGACAAAAAACCGTTTTTCACGCAAAATATATAAATTTTCTGTAGTAATTCACAAGCAAAGGTTAATTACAACTGTATTTTTTTGTGGGGTAAAAACACGAAAATTGTAACACGCTACAAACTACTATTTTGTGGCTCAATTCTTTGCGCAATTTACATCCAGGGGTTAATTAAGCGTTGTTTTGCTGGTGTGCTGCCCCAAAAAAACCGTCTTTTTCAACGCCAAAATATATAAATTTTTCCTGTAGCCTAATTCACAAGAAAAGGGTTTAAATTTTAAAACTGTATCTCTTGTTGTGTGGCGTAAGAAAAACACGCAATTGTAACACGCTACAAAGCTACTTTTTGTGGGCTCATTCTTTGGGCGCAATTAACATCCAGGGTTAATTAAGCGTTGTTTGTGGTGTGCTGACAAAAATAACCGTCTTTTTCAAAGCCAAAATATATAAATTTTTCCTGTAGCCTAATTCAAAACCAAAGGTTAATAAAAAATGTATCTCTTGTTGTGGGGGCGTAGAAAACACGCAATTGTAACACGCTACAAAGCTACTATTTTGTGGGGCTCAATTCTTTTGGCGCAATTTTACATCCGGGGGTTTAAATTTAAAGCGTTGTTTTGCTGGTGTGCTGACAAAAATAAACCGTCTTTTTCAACGCCAAAATATATAAATTTTTCCTGTGGCCGAATTCATGCCCGAAGGTTAATTAAGCCTGTTTGTGCTTTTACATTTAGTAAAACAACAGTGTTTTAAACGCACATACAAGTAAATTTTTCTGGCCATTTGTGGAGCGCAATTTATATCCAAGGGTTACCCAAGCTTGTTAGTGGGTTCAATTTGAGTCAAAAAAAAGGGTTTTATATTTATATAACAGATATCATCATCAAACAGTGTCTGTACATTTTAGACAAACAGTATGTCAGACGAGAGGTGGCGGGCTCTGCACCTGCGAGTGGCAGTGGCACAAAAAATTCCTGGAACAGGCCCAGGTCGCAGCACAGCAAGGGGAAAGTCGCAGCAGGGGTCACTGGGTTGAGGCCCCAAAAACTGCCGCTGTCATCTAGCGGCCGTGTGTTGTTCGGGCAACCAAGGGTTCTTGATTGGTTGACTAGGTCATCCTCTTCTCCAGATGACTTTGAAACCCCAGCAAGAGTCGGTGGAACCTCAGACACAACCATTAGTTGGCATGGCCCGGGAGCGGGTCAGCGGCCCTAACCTGTCCTCAGCCCGCCTCTGTCCATCGGTTCCCTCAGCCAGAGATCTACTATGTGTCTGGGCTCAGCGCCACTATATGCGAGGGATGAACAAATTGAGGAGGGCAGTCAGCAGCTACTGGCAGCGAGGATATGGGGCAATATCACATGCTTCTGCAGTAGGCGGCAAAGTATAGATGTGGAGAGTGGCATGGGAGGTCATGTTGTGAGAGGTCAGCCTCTGCTACCAAAAAAAAACTCCGGTGATGAGGACAGCAGCTGACACGATGGAAACACAAATAGATAATGATGTAGCCGACTGCACTTGGGAGCCGGGCGAGGCAAGGGCTTCATCTTCGGTCAGGAGAAGAGGGCGTCAGATTGCGCGTCAGGCGCAGCGCAGCCAGCAAAGTGGTTCGTGTGGGCGGTGTCAGCAGGATAGCAGCAGTGTGAGGTCGGGAGCCAAGCGGCCACGGGGTAAAAATCCGCTTCGAAGGTCCAAGAAGTAGCGGCACAGGGTTCAGCGATGGCAGGGCGGCAGTAGTCACTCTGTGCCGGAGCGTTGGCGGTAAAATACGATACTCAGCGAGTGTGGCAGTTCTTTGCTAAGACACGGAGGAGCCGATATGGGTATATGTAGATTCTCGTGGGCAGAAAGTGAAGCGTGGCCAGGAGAGCTAACGTTGGCACCCACGGCATGCGTCAACCATATGCAGCGTCACCATCCGGTGGCCTGGGAGAAACGTGGCTCAGATGTGGTGGTCCATCTGCCGCCGCAGCAACTGCAGCAGCAGCGCCCTGTGGCTTGCATGCCATTGCAGCAGTCAAGGCTCCACCACCTCTGCAGAAGGAGCGTTTCTCTTTGATATCATCTGCGGTCCAGATGCTACTGTCTCGTACTCATGGCGCCAGCAGTCGTTCAGCGAGGACGATTGCAAGAGACAACAGTATGCGTCCAACCATCCCTAAGGTGCAGCAGCTGGACCGTGATCCTGTCCATGTTGTTGGTTATTGCAGTCCCTTCCTTTCCAAATGGTGGACTCAGCACCATTCAGAGAACTAATGGCTTTTGCCGATCCGAGAAGGAGAGTTCCAACCCGTAATTTATTTTCCAAAAAGGCAGTACTAGCACTTCATAAATATGTAGAACAGAAGGTGGGCGTTCCAGTCCTTGAGTCTTATCGGTATTGTTCCAAGGGGCACAGGAAGCGCGGACGTCTGAGCGTGTAAACTATGGTCAGGGCCAGTACATGTCGTTTACGGCCCACTGGGTGAATGTGCTTCCGGACCAGGCACACCCAACAACTGGACGGAGACGCGCTTCTCCTCCACGTGTCAAAACTGCTGCACCTGCGCAATGTCCGCCTCCTCCTCCTCCACATCACCTCATTCAGCCTCCACAAGTAATGGATCCATCATACCACATGTGTGGGCACAGCGGTGTCACGCAGTTCTACACCTGGCTTGCCTCGGCGAACGATGTCTACCACAGGGGTATGGAACTGCTCGCGTCATGCAGCAAGAAATCGATGTGTGGGTTCTCCGCGCCAACTGCAAAATCGGACCATGGTGAGGACAATGGGAGAACATGGTGTCACGCTGCACCGTGGAGGGATGGGTCCATGCGCCATGCTGGCACACGTGTTCAATTGGTTGTGAAAGGTTCCTGACGTCTTCCACCGATCTCAGAACATTCTGAAAATGGCCAGGAAACTGTGCTGCACTTTATCCTTTCGTACAAAGCGGAATCCTCTCAAGTTTCAGCGGCAGATCGGACCTCCCCCAACACACTCGGATATGGATGTTTCCACCCGCTGGAATTCCAGCCTGCACATGTTGGACCCGGACTGTATGAACAGAGAAGGCCATTAACGATATTTTTGATGATCAGCAGACAGAAGTACTCCCTGTGTAACTTTGATGTCAGCAGTGGCAGCTCATGCGTGACACCTGACGTTTGTGAGGCATTCGAGGAGGCGACGTTATTTGTCAGTCGCCAGGGACTACGGGATGAATAACGTCATTCCACTGCTTCATGTCTGGAACAGCTGCTGAAAAATCTGTCTGGGGCAGGGGGACTGGAGACATGGCGACTACCATCTCGTGGCCACATAAGTCGGTGGGGACTGAAATGGAGGAGGAGGAGGAGGACATTGGAGCAGAAGCATTGTTGGTGAAATGAGTGGATTTTTACCCAGGTGACAAGAGAGGAGGGAGCTGGAGCAGCTGGAGGAGGGTGGATGGAGGAGGAGGAAGACGAGGGCCAGATGACCCAAGCACGTGGCAGTGTACAGTGGAAATTGGAGGCAGGAGCCCACCGGGAGTCATCTTGTGCAGAGGGCCCGCAGCATTTATTTGCCTGGCTAGTGGACAGCAGAATAGTCAGTATCCGGCAGAGGATGACTTCTGGCTCTCCACCTTATTGGACCCTCGCTACCGGTCCTAAAATGGGAGCTTTTCCCAGTTTTGAGAGGGAAGACAAACTCAATACTATAGGGAAATCCTCCGTAATTCAGTTGGCCGCTGCCTATTTGCGGCATGTCCTCCTCTGGAACAGGTCTGACGGGGGGTTCCTCAGTGACACGTACTACTGCCCGCGGCTGCTGGGGTGGTGGGCGTTAGGAGCAGTTACCTGCTCCATCAGTAGTAAACCTAAGTCTGGAGTCACTGATGGCAGCTTCCATTTACCCGTCTAGATGAGGGAGAGCAGTCGCCAGCAGCAAGGCGCAGCAGCAGCAGGACCTGGAGCAGTCCCTGAAACCAACAGGTTGTGGCCTACTTGGACAGCACTCTGCCACCTTCAGTTAGAAGATCCCGCTGGACTAATGGGCAGCCAAACTGATGGTGTGGCCGCAATTGCCGAGTTTGCAGTGGAGAAGCTGTCTGCTCCGGCCAGTAGTGTGGCTCAGGTAGCGGTGTTCAGTGCGGCGGGGTCCCTTCGTACCCAAGGAGAACCCGCGTGTCCTTGGGAAATGTGGAACGACTGACCTTTGTCAAGATGAATCAGGCGGTGTATCGGCCAGGATTTCACACACCCAAAGCCTTAGGCGTCAGTTGGTTCAAACTACCTACCTCGAGCCACTATTGTGATGCCGCACCGCCCAGATGTCCTACATCTGCTGACAGTTTCTTCCATCTGACTACCAACATCTTTACCAGGATGGTATTGCCTCCCACATCTACACTCTGTCATTGTGCCACTCTATGACTCTGCTGTGCTGCTGTTGCTGTTGCCGTGACATCATAAACTGTGTATTGTGCCACTGGTCTTGACCTCATGCTGCTGCTGTGGCTGACTGCCATATCTCCAACTGTTTATTGTGCCACTGCCTTCACCTCAGCTGCTGCCGCCGTGACCTCCGCTCATCAGTCTTTGTGCACTCTGTGGCTTCTCTCCTGTTTGCCACCTCCAGAATGTCATTTGTGCCACTCTCTGACTCTTGCTGCTGCTGTGACTCCTGCCGTGCCTCACACTGTGTCATTGTGCCATGCCTGACCTCATAGCTGTTGCGCCGTGACTCCACAACTGTGTGGATTGTGCCAATCTGTGGCGCCTAATACTGTTTTGCCGCCTCAGGAATGTCATTGTGCCACTGCCTGATCTCTACTGCTTGCCGCTGTGACCTCCACACTGTGTGATTGTCGCTACTCTGTGGCCTAATTACTGTTTTGCTGCTCAGTATGTCATTGTGCACTGCCTGATCTCATATGCTGCCCGCCGTGACATCCACACTGTGTGATTGTGCCATTCTGTGGCCTAATACTGTTTTGCTGCCTCCAGAATGTCATTGTGCCCACTGCTGATCTCTTAACTGCTGCCGCCGTGACCTCCACACTGTGTGATTGTGCCACTCTGTGCGACCTAATATGTTTTGCCGCCTCAGAATGTCATTGTTGCCACTGCTGATATTCATACTGCTGCCGCGTGACCTCCAACTCTGTGTGATTGTGCCCACTCTGTGGCCTAATATGTTTAGCAGCCTCCAGAATGTAATTGTGCCACTGCCTGATCTCATACTGCTGCGCCTTGACCTCCACGCTGTGTGTTGTGCCACTCTGGGGACTTAATTACTGTTTTGCAGCCTCCAGAATGTCATTCTGTTGCCACTCGCTGATCTCATGCTGCTGCTGGTCGTGACCTCCACACTGTATCATTGTGCACTCTGTGGCCTAATACTGTTTTGCCGCCTCCAGAATGCATTGTGCCACTGCCTGATCTAATGTCTGCTAGTCGTGACCTTCCCACTGTATCGTTGTGGCCACTTGTGGACTAATACTTTTTTTTCGCCTCCAGAATGTCATTGTCCCACTGCCGCCCCTCATACTGCTCCCCGCCGTGCCCTTTCCCGCTTCATCATTTGCCCCCTTGTGGCTTCCTCGTGTTTGCCACCTCCAGAATGTCATTGTGCCACTCCCTGACCTCAGCGCTGTGGCTGCCCCGTCCCCCTCCACACTCTGTCACTAATTTGCCACCTGAGCTCTCAGCTTGTTTTTTTCCAGTTTTCGCTGGCAGCTTTAGGCTACTTTCCCCGCTTGAGTTTTTTGGTAGTTTTGCCCTTTTAAAGGGCCCCCGGGGGAATTTTATGGGAAGCGATTCTAAGACGACGGCTCATCTGCAGTCATACTAAAACAAACATTTATAAAGACCAAACCAAGCCCCCTCTGCATTTTAAAAAGCATGGCACAAGTTTACCACCGCAGGCTCTGTGCACCGGGAAAAATGCTGTTTTTTAAAAGTGTTTCGTCCCAAGAAATTTTCGGACCGAATTTATTTTTGTGGGAAAAAATTCGGCAAGTACCGAAATTTCTTTTTTGGAATTCGCCCATTTTAAAATTGATAATGCTGCAAATTTCTTTTTTGAGTGGTAGCACCTGTCTGGCTGTACAAAAGGAAACCCTTAAAAAAGGCAAATTTTTCCAAAATTTCTCACGAATTTGATTTTTTCCAAAAAATAAAAAAGGTTGTATTGAAAAAATGTCTTACTATTCAAAGCACAGGGGCGAATGTATGAACTGGCTGCGCCAATATCGGGTGTCTTTTCACCCCTGACATCAGGCTCAGCCCCGTTCATAATTTTTAACTCTCCGCACGCCACTTTTCACGCATTAATAGCGCCTACAGCGCTTTGTATGCGCCGATTTTGGGGAGGGCGGGACGCATGGCCATAGCAAAGCTGCATATTTATAGCGCGCTATACATTTCTAGGTAAATTACAGTGAAAGAGCCAAAAAAATGTTCCCCTTTAGCGCAGAATGGCTGATTTAGACCCACTGTAGAGTGGGTTCATAAATCAGGACTTTTTATGCCAGTATAAACCACATGAAATTTGGCGTGCCCCCCAATGGTCAAAGAAAAACAATCTCGAATCCAATGTATAGGTAAAAGTGAAAAAAAGTTATTCTACAGGTCACATGTTCGTTTTTAAAAAAAATGGGGCTCTTCAGGAAGACCAAAATGGCTGCGTACTTAAGGGGGTAAAGCAAACCATAAAAATTTTTTGTTCATAACTACTAACTTTGGTTTCTTTTAGCATAGAAACTTGTAAGCTTCAATATCCCCTGTTAAATTGTTAATGTTGATGAAGGAAAAAAATAATGACCATTAGAAAAAGGCGATCATTTGCAATCAGGGGAAAGGGTCCATTTCCAATATGCTGTAAAATTTAAAAGTCTTTTTTGTTACTGCAACTTTGCAGAGGTGTAGTGAACGTCCATTTTTTTTTTTTTTATTCTTCCCGCCGTTTTTTCCGCAAAAACTTTTTTATGTACTTTTTTTTTACACACCCCGGTGCCCCCTTTTTCTTTTTGGGGTACCTTTTCCCAAGTATTGCTCTTTCCGCCTCGCACCCCTTTCCCTTTTCCCCATGACAAATTGGGGAAAAAGTGTGCAACGCCTATTGCAAATTATTCCCATAAAGTCCTGCTACGTCTAAAGTAGGAATAGTCAGAAAAATGTGATTGACCGTGTACAATACTTTTTTTGGGGGGAATTAAAAGAGGAATAGCAAACTCAGGCTTCAAAGGGGTTTTTCACTACATCAGTTCTTTCCTCAGTCCTTTTTTTTTTCAGTTTCATTTTTGAATTCAGGGGGGGTTTACTGAATTTACTGGCCTGCAGTGACGACTGCTAGGACACCAGGTTGTAGCTATAGCGCCAGTGCGGGCAGCCTATCAGCAGGATCAAAAGGTCTGTTGCTAAAGCCCCTTTGAGTGATGCACCACATGCAGCAGGGGTATCAGGAATAGGTATACACTGGTAATGGACCAATTGCAAAGGATTTGTTTTTGCAAGATCTTTAACAAAAAACAACTCTTTAGTGAGAAAACCCTTTACTAAAAAATTTGTTATTGCATTGGAAGAAGAAGTATTTACAAAAATAGACTGTTTGGAAATCTGTACGTATACCCTCTTTAATGTGTGCAATACCAAATATAAAATAGGTTTTTTTTCGTTTTGTTTTTTATATCTATGTATTTTTGTGAATCTTTCATGATATCTTATGCTCCTAAACACTGTTACAGTGGACGTGTGCAAAAAGGGAAAGCTTCCCAATCCTTTTTCCTGAAAGGTAGTAAGTTTTATTTTAAAAACAAATGATGGTTTTTTTTCCCTTTTTTTGATACTAGACAAATAAGGAATTAATTACAAAAAGATCTTTTGAGATTAAAAAAAAAATTGCTGGGCACATGGGTTTTTTAAGTATGTAATAAAAAATGTATTTTAAAATAATAAAAATATTGATAATATGCAAAATCTATATTTTTTAAAATATCCCTTTAATATTTTACAAAAAAATGTAATTTTTTATTATACATTTTATTAGTAATTAAGAAATAAGCTTTTAACAATGTAAAAACTAATATAAGGTTTACAATGTATTGTTAGTGTGGAAAAATTAAAGCTTTCCAGAAAACTGGGGCGAAGTAAAACATACTTCTTTATTTAAAAAACAAAAAAAAAATGGCAACATGAGCAGACAAAAGTTGATCATTTTGGCACTAGGGGCTCTTTTTTTCGTATTGTAAAAAAAAAGACAATGCACCACCTTAAATACATAGCAAATCCAAAGAATGAAAAATTCGCTCACATGTGCAAAGGGTGATGTTCAAATCACAGACTCGCCCATTTCATGTCCTGGAGGAACAATACCCGGAAAGGTCCCCAAAAACCCCTCCGATGATGCAAAATTTCCATCAGTGCTTCCAAACCAAAAACCCACTCCCACCCCCTGGGGTGGCTTGGCTTGCACGATGCAATTTGGGTTATCAGAAGTGTGTTTTTGGCCCTTCGGTTGGTCCTCAAGGATATTCAATGGGTGGTCGCATATTTAACTTATTCCCCGCACAGTTTTCATTGTCCCTTTTTACGCTTTTTAACCTAACCTCGAAAACCGCAACTTTTTCTGCTAAATTTTGCCATATTTTTTTGTTAAAAAAAGTAGACTTCAAATTTGGGTGGAAAACTTTGTTTTTCCCAATTTGGGGACCACACGCTAACAAGTTGTGTTTTCCCTCATCTTGGGACCAAGGACTTGTGACAGGCTTTTTTTTATACTTTTTTTTTTCGTGTTTCTGTGGTTGGACCTTCTAAACCAAATCAGGTTCCAGTTTTCCCCCAAAAAGTTAAAGTGGATTGGATGAGGTTAGGCCTCGTGCAGAGCTGGGTTTTTTTCACAAAAAAACCCGTCAAATCATTATCTGAACCTTGTCCCCAGGGGGCCCGTCATTTCAAATAGGAAAGGCCTTCCCCAAACGTTGCCCGCACAGTTTGGGAAACATATAAATGTCTAAAAAGTCTCTTGTGTTGTGTTTACTCTTTAATGGAATCAAGGGTTTAAAAGGGAAACCCCGAATAAAATCCCTAAACTATCTGTGATGATTTTTGACTAACAAAATGACGATTGATGGCGAAAAACCACATGATCCCTTGGTGTTTCCTTATATTATTTATTTTTACCTTTGATAGATACATCAGGTTTTACGTCACTTATAAAGGGTGGGAGCCCCACCTCTCTGGGGGGAGGACCGAAGAGAAGAGTTGCGGATGCTGGGGGCAGCGCAGCTGGGGAAGGGGGGTTTGGGAAAAATTTTTTTAATTTTTTAGTGAAATTTTTTTTGCCGCAGACTCTTTTAAAGACGTGTTTTTAAACCAGGAACATGTAGGCCCCCCATTGCCTATCTCATAATTTTTTTTTTCTTCAACAAGCGTATAATGATTGTCTTTAGCGGTGAATTGGGGTTTTTTTTTGCACATTTTTATAAACATATTATTGATTATTTTGAGGTCCAAAAAAGCATTGGCTTACTTCTTTTTTTCTTATAAAGGAGTAGCAAAAAAGCCAAAAAACCTCTTTTTAGGTTCACGTAACATCCGATATTTTGGGGGTTTTCCAAGGGGGTTAAAGAGTAAACCCCCCCCTTTATCAAACACCTTTGGCGCAATTGACCATGGATTAATGGGGTTTAAATGCTGGTATCACAGTTCTCTTGATTTAAAGCAGTTCCAACAGGAAATGTACAGAAAAAACGCCCTTCTATGAAAATTTGTTAATTCACTGGGCAGGAAAACCCGTAATGATAGATTCACTGTGAGACGATTACACTCCCGGCCCCTTTTTTTGGTACACCGTCCAACTGTCGGTTTAAAACTTAATTTT
>JAODAL010086459.1:0-10245 GCA_025379985.1 Phyllomedusa bahiana | reverse complement strand
CTTCATAAGACCACAGTTCAAACAGATAATGCATACTGTAGAAAGAAAACTATTTGTTATACTATTTGGTTAGCAATAAAACTTTTGGGATTCAAGAGACTTCTGTGACACACGTTGTCCACCGGGGGTTCTTCCATGAGACACAGTTCACACATATTCCATAGAAAAAATTATATTTCTACTCCTATTTGTCAGATGCAAAGTATAGGCATTTAAGAACACTGCACTAGATAATCCATATTCTGAAGAGCTCTTTTATTACACAATATGGTTGAGGTCAGAAGGCATTTCGAAAGATCAATAGCCAAAGAGAATGATTTTGGTCCTGCTGTTGACGCCCAATCGCTGATGCCTCAGAGTATGAGAAGGAAGCCTGGTCCCCCTTTCCGCTGGACCGCAGTTCCGCCATCTTACAGTTAACGAGAAAATGAATAAAAAGAACATAAGAGGCAAAAGGCATGGAACCTGGTATATGTTCCCCCAGACCCGCTTCCGAAAACAGGATTTGTGGGCCTTTGTCAACATATATGCGCATCTACAAGAAAGGCGTCATTGTGTACATTAAGGGTATGGGCACCATACAAAAAGGCATGCCACAGAAATTAAATGCTATCATGGAAAGACTGGCAGGATCTACAATGTTACACAGCATGCTGTGAGTATAATTGTGAAAAAGCAGATAAAGGGTAAAACCCTTGCCAAAAGAATCAAGGTCTTTGTGGAGCACATTCGCTACTCCATGAACAGAGATAGTTTCCTCCAATGTGTCAGGGAAATCGGGAGGAGGAAAATGGAAGCCAAAGAGAAGGGCATCTGGGTGGAACTGAGGCATAAGCCAACTGAACCAAGAGAAGCTCACTTCGTTCACACTCATGGAACGGAACCTGAGCTCCTTGAGCCCATTCCCTACGAGATTATGCCATAATGTCACAATATCCTTTGCAAAATATTCCATATGCAAAATATGCGTCATCCTCTGTTTGTATGCTTAAGCATAAGAATGTGATGGTGCTACGTAAGGCTTTTAGAATTTTATATGGCGGGGCAAGCGCTCTCGTATAGGCAGAAATTTTTCAAGCGCTACCCGGGTCTTGACCATCTCCTGAGGAAGGCTCAAGGTCTTAGTTCACACTTCCATCATTCGCACCCTGCTTCGGCCCAACTGTCAGCGTTGCAGTGTAATCACATTTTATTCTCAGTGTCCAAAATGTTATTTTCGCTGGTTTTGGGGTCAGGCTACTGACAAGCTCTATAAAGGATACTGGATATTGTGCACCCAGACTTTATGTAACAATGCATTGGCAAAAGCTTAATTATAAACAGTTCTCCTGTATGAAGAATACTTGGATGTTGGCCAGCCTAACTTATAATAGGATACAGAACTTTTCTAGTAACTGCAGATCTAGTGTTAGGTGCAAAACCGTCACTTTTATTATCAGTATATCATTTCATATAATTGAATTTTTTCACATATTGGTCAGTCAATCTTTTGTACCCTTGCAGTAAAAGTTTAGGAATTCATCAATTTTGTAGTCACCACAGGTGTATTGATAGGGCCAAAAATACCTTGTTATATTATCCGTATACATTTCAGATACTGTTTATTTTCACTTTGGTGGCGCAGGCCACTTTGTCAAAGAAGCCACCCTTGCAGGTAAATTTGAATCCAGAATATTGTTAGACACCACAGTGTATTTGATATTTGCCAAAAATAAAAAACCGTTTATTATCCGTATACCATTTCAGATATTTGTTATTTTTACACTTTTGGTCAGTCCAAGCATTGTTGATAGAGGAACCTTTGCAGTTAAATTTGATCCAGCAATTTAGAGTCACCACAGTGTTATTGCTAGGTGCCTCAAAATACCTTTTATAAATCGTTATATACCATTTTCAGATACGTGATTATATCCCATTTGGTCAGTCAATCATTGATTGATAGAGGTACCGATTGCAGTTAAAAAATTAAAATTAACCCCAGCAATTTGATAGTCACCCAGGTGTATTGAAGGTGTGCCAAAAATAGCTTTTATTAACCGTATACATTTCAGGTACGTGTTATTTTTTTTTCACTTTGGCGCACGCCAGCTTTTGTTCATAGAGCCACCACCTTGCCAGTTAATTTGAATCCAGAATTTAAGTAGTCACCACAGTGTATATGATAGGATGCCAAAAATACAGTTTATTATCCAATACAATTTCATATACTTTGTTTTTTTCACTTTTAGGTCAGTCGAAGCTTTGCTGATAAGAGGTCCCATTGCAGTAAAATTGATCCAGTAATTTTTAGTCACCACATGTGTTATTGATAGGTTCCAAAAATACCTTATTTATTTCCGTAAACATTTCATATACGTGTTTTTTTTAATTAGGGCGCAGGTCAGCTTTGGTTCATAGAGCCACCTTGCAGTTAAATTTGAAACCAGCAATTTGTGTAGTCACCACAGGTGTATTACTAGGTGCCAAAAATTCCTTTTATCATCAGAATACATTTCAGATACTTTAATTTTTTCACTTATTGGTCATCCAAGCTTTGTTGATAGAGTACCTTGCAGTTAAATTTGAATACCCCAGCAATTTTGTAGTCACCACAGTGTATTGATAGGTGCCACAAAAAACCTTTTATTATCCGTATACATTTCAGATACGTTTTTTTTTTCACTTTTGGTCAGACACAATTGTTGAAAGAGAACCTTGCAGTTAAAATTTGGAATCCAGCAATTTTTGTAGACACCACAGGTGTATAGATAGATGCCAAAATACATTTTATTACCGTATACCATTTCAATACATTGTTTTTTCACTTTGGGCGCAGCCCATTCATTGTTCATAGAGCCACCTTGCAGTTAAATTTAATCCAGCCAATTCTGTAGTCACCACCAGGTGTATTGATATGTGCCAAAAATACCCTTTAATTGATCCGTATACATTTCGATACTTGTTTTTTCAGCATTGACTCAGCCAGCATTGTTCATAAGCCACCTTGCAGTTAAATTTGATTAAGCAATTTTGTATACACCACACGTGTATTGATAGGTGCCAAATACATTTTTATAATTCGATAACATTTTCCAATAACCTGTTTTTTTTCACTTTATTGGTCAGTCCAAAGCGTTGTTGAAAGAGTACTTGCAGTTAAATTGTGAATCCAAGCAATTTTGTAGTCACCACAGGTGTATTGATAGTCCCAAAATACCTATTATTATCCGTATACCATTTCAGATACGTGTTTTGTTCACTTTGGCGCAGGCCCGCTTTGTTCATCAGAGGCCAACTTGCAGTTAAATTTGAATATAGCAATTTGTATTCTCCACAGGGTATATTGATAAGTGCCAAAAATCCAGATTATATCCGTATTACAATTCAGATTACGTTTTATTTCACTTTGGCGCAGGCCATATTTGTTGATAGAGATACCTTGCAGTTAAATTTTAATCCAGCAATTTTGTAGTCCACCACAGTGTATTGATAGGTGCCCAAAAATACCTTTTATTATCCGTTATCCATTTCAGATTAAGGTGTATTTTTCACTTTTTGTTCATCAAGCTTTTGTTGATAGAGATACCATAGCATTTACATTTTGAATCCATAGTCAATTTTGTAGTCACCGACAGGTGTAATGATAGTTGCCAAAAAATACCTTTTATTTATCCGTATAAATTTCAGATAAGTTATTTTTTTCAACATTTGGTCATCAAACTTTGTATATAAGAGGTCACCTTGCACTTGAAATAATGCATCCAGCCAATTTTTAGTCACCACAAGTTATGTGTGAAGGGGGCCAAAATCTGTTTTATTACCGTTAACAATTTCATAAAACGAGTTTTTTTCACTTTGGCGCAGGCCATCTTTGTTCATCCCGAGCCCCTTGCAGTCAAAATTGAATATCTGTAATATTTCGTAGGTCACCACAGGTGTAAATGAAAGGTGCCAAAAATACCTTTTAATATCCGTTTTAACATTTCAGATAGTGTTTTTTTCACTTTTTGGTCATCAAGCTTTGATTGATAGAGGTACCTTGCATTTAATTTGAATCCACATATGTATGTCACCACAGGTGTATGATAGGTGCCAAAATACCTTTTATATAATCCTTATACAGATCAGATACGTGGTTTTTTTTCACTTTGACGCAGGCCAGACTTTTGTTCATAAGAGCCCACCTAGCAGTTAAATTTATGAATGCCAGCAAATTTGTAAGTCACCACATGAGGTATTGAGAGGTGCCTCCCAAAAAAACCTTTAATTATCCCGTATACATATCAGTATACGTGTTTTTTTCATTTTGGTCAGTCAATCTTAGTGTTGATAAGGTAACCACCCAAGCAGTTAAATTTAATCCACAGCAGTTTTGTAGTCACCCAACAAGTGTACTGATATGTGCCAAAAATACCTTTTATTATCCTTATACATTTCAGAATACATTTTTTTTTTTTCACTTATGCGCAGCCAGCTTTTGAGTACATAAGCCGACTGGCAGCTAAATTGTGAATCTGCAATTAATAATAGTCACTCACATGTGTAATTGATAGTTCCCAAAAAAAACCGTTTATTTATCCGTATAACAGTAGATATCGTGATTTTATTCACTTTGGTCAGTCAAGCTTTGTTGATTAGATTACCTATGCATTAAATATGAAATCCAGCAATTTTGTAGTCAACACAGTGTAGGTGCCAAAAATACCTTTTATTATCCGTAAACAATTCAGATATGTGGTTTATTTACCACCCCCCTTTTGGCGCAGGCCAGGAATTGTTCATAGATCCACCTTTCAGTTAAAAATGAATCTCCAGCAATTTAGTAGTCACCACAGTGTATATTGTGAGAAGGGGCCAAAAATTATTTTATTTATCCGTATACATTTCAGATAGGTTAATTATTTTATTCACATTTGGTTCAGTCAAGCTTGTTGATAGAGGAACCTTGCACTAAATTTGAATCCAGCAATTATGAAGTCACCACCGGTGTATTGATCGGGTGCCAAAAATACTTTTATTAATCCGTATACATTTTAAAGATATACTGTTTTTTTTTCACTCGTTTGGCGCAGCCAAGCTTTGTTTCATAGAGCTACCTAGCACTTAAACTTTGAATCCACAACTATGTAGTAACCAACAGGTTTATTGATAGATCCCAAAAATACCTTATTTATTATCCTAACAATTCAGATACATGTTTTTTCACTTTGGTCAGTCAAGCTTTGTTGATGGAGGTACCATGCAGTTAAATTTGATATTCCTGCAAATTTTGTAGTCACCACAGGTGATATTGATAGTGCCAAAAAATACCTTTTATTATCCGTAACATATCAGATACGTGTTTTTTTCACTTTGCGCGAGTCCACTTTGGTTCATATAGCCACCTTGCAGTTAAAAAGAATCCAGCAAATTTTGAAGTCACCACAGTAAATTGATAGTGCCAAAAATACAGTTTCAATTTACCTTATACATTATCATAATACGTGTTTTTTTTCGACTTTGTGCGCAGGCCACTTTTGTTCATAGAGCAACCTGCAGTTAAATTTGAATCGCAGCAATTTGTATTCACCACAGGTGTATTGATAGGTGCCAAAATTCCTTTTGTTATCCGTATATCATGTTCAATACGTATTTTTTCTTTCCCACTTATGACGCAGGCCCGCATTGTATTTAATAGAGCCACCTTTGCAGATTAAATTTGATATAGGAATTTTGTAGTCAACACAGGTATATTGATAGGTGCCAAAAATACCGTTTATTAACCGTAACAGAATTTCAGATACGTTATTTTTTACACTTTGGCGCAGGCCAGATTTGTTGATGTGAAGATACCTTGGGAGTTAAATATGAACTCCAGCAATTTTGTAGTCACCACGAGTGTATTTGATAGGTGCTAAAAACCTTATATTAAGTCCGATACATAATCAGTTAGGTGTTTTTTTCACTTTTGATCAGTCAAAGCTTTGTTGATTAAAGGTACCTGTCAGTTAATTTAATCAGGCAAATTTGTTAGTCACCACAGTGAATGATAGTGTGCCAAAAAATACTTTTTATTATCCGTATACATTTCAGATACGTGTGTTTTTTTTCACTTGGCGCAAGGCCAAGCTTTGTTCATTAGAGCCACCTTGCAGTTATATAATTGAATCCAGCAATTTTGTAGTCACCACATGTATTGATAGTGTGCCCAAAATACCGTTTATTATCCGTATACATTGCAATAACTGTTTTTTTTTCACTTTTGGTCAGTCAAGCTTTGTTGATAGAGGTACCATTTGCATTAAATTTGAAAATCCAGCAGTTTTGTATTCACCAGAGGTGAATTGATAGTGCCAAAAATACCTATTATTTATCCAATACATTTCAGAAACATGTTTTTTTCACATTTGCGCAGGCCAGTCTTTGTTCATAGAGCCGCCTTGCAGTTAAATTATGAATCCAGCAACTTTTTATGTAGTCACCCCACAGGATAATGTATAGGTCCCAAAAATACAGTTTTTATAATATCCGTATACTTCTATACGGTTTTTTTCACTTTTGGTCAGTCAAGCTTTGTTGATAGATTTACATTGCAGTTAAATTTGAATCCAGCAATTTTGTAGTCAACACAGGTGTAGGTGCCAAAAATACCTTTTATTATCCGTATACATTTCAGATATGTGTTTTTTTTTCACTTTGGCGCAGGCCAACTTTGTTCATAGAGCCACCTTGCATTTAAAATGATCCTAGCAATTTGAAAGTCACCACAGGATTTTATTGATAGGAGCCAAAAATACATTTTATTATCCTTATCCATATTAGACAAGGTGTTTAATTAACACTTTGGTCATCAAGCTTTGAGTTGATCGAGGAACCTTGCAAACATTAAATTTGAATCCAGCAATTAGATAGTCACCACAGGGTGTATTGAAGGGCCAAAAATACCAGTTTATTAACCTATACATTGTAGATACGTGGTTTTTTTTTCGACTTGGCGCAGGCCAGCTTAGTCATAAGAGCTACCTTGCACATAAAATTTGAATCCAGCAATTATGTATCACCCCAGGTGTAATTGTTAGATCCCAAAAATACCTTTGTATTATCCGTAAACATTCTCAGATACATGTTTTTATTCACTTTTTGGCAGTTAACTTTTTTGGATTGAGGAACCTGCAGTTAAATTTGTCCAGCAATTTTGTAGTCACCACAGTGAATTGAAAGGTGCCAAAAATAACCTTTTATTAAGTATCCGTATACATTTCAGAATACGTGTATTTTTTCACTTTGGCCAGCTCAGCTTTGTTCATATAGCCACCTAGCATTAAAAAATAATCTAGCAATTTTGTATCACCACAGGAAAAATTGTTAAGGCTGCCAAAAATGCAGTTTATATCCATATACATTCAGAAAACTGTTATTGTTTTTCACTTAGGCGCAGGCCAGCTTTGGTTCAAAAGCCACCTTGCAGTTACATTTGAATCCAGCCAATTTTGTAAGTCACCAACATGTAAATTGATAGTCCAAAAATACAGTTTATTAATCCGTATACATTTCAGATTGCTGTTATGTATCACTTTTAGTCGTCAACCTTTGTTGAAAGAGGTACCTTGCAGATTAAATTATGAATCCAGCAATTTTGTAGTCATCACAGTAGGTATATGATAGGTGCAAAAAATCACCTTATATTATCCGTATAATTCAGATACAGTGTTTTTTTTCGAATTTTGGTCAGTCCAGCTTTTTTGATAGAGGTACCCTTGCAGTTAAATTTGAATCCATCAAATTTTGAAGTCATCACAGTGTATGAAAGTGCCAAAAAGACCTTTTTAATTATCCGTCAATACATTCAGTTACTTAGTTTTTTTCACTTGGGCGCAGGCCAGCTTTGTTCAGAAAGCAACCTTGCAGTTAAATTTGAATCCACAATTTTGTATCACACAGGTATTATATGTGTGCCAAAATTACCTTGTTATTAATCCGTATTCAATTCGAAACGTGTTTTTTTTCACTTGGCGCAGGCCAGCTTTTTTTTCATATATCCACTTGCAGTTAAATTTTGAATCCAGCTCAAATTTGTGTAGTCACCAACAGGTGTATTGATAGGTTGCCCAAAAAATACCTTTTATTATCCTATACATTATCAAATACGTTTTATTTTTCACTTTTGGTCAGGCCAGCATTGTTCATCAAGGATACCATGCACTTAAATTTTAATCAGCAAATTGTATTCACCAACAGTGTTGAAATTATAGTGCCAAAAAATACCTTTTATTATCCGTAAACAGTTCAGATACGTGTTTTTTTTCACTTTGATGGCGTAGCCAACTTGTTCATAGAGCCACCTTGCAGTAAAATTGAATCCAGCAATTTGTAGACACAGTAGGTGTCTTGATAGGTGCCTAAAAATACCGTTTATACCGTATACAATACAGATAGTGTTTTTTTTTTCACATTTGGTCAGTCCAGTCCCAAGCTTGTTGATAGAGGTACCTTGCCAAGTAAAGATTTGAATCACAGCAATTTTTTGTATTCATCACCACAGTTATTAATATGTGCCAAAAATAACCTTTTAATATCCGAATACATTTCAGATAGTGTTTTTTTTACACTTTTGTCAGTTCCCCCCAAAAAAAAGCTTTTTGATAGAGGTACCTTGCAATTGCAGTTTAAATTTGAATCCAGCAATTTTGTAGTCACGACAGGTGGTATTGATAGGTGCCAACAATACCTTTTATTATCCGTATACCTTTCAGATACGTGTTTTTTTTCACTTGTGGCGCCAGGCAAACTTGTTCATATAGCCACCTTGCAAGTAAAACTATTTGAATCCAGCAATTTTTGTAGTCACCAACATGGTGTATTGAGATGTGCCAAAAATCAACCGTTTAATAATCCGAATCATTGCAGAATAACTTTTTTTTAAACTTTTGGTTAGTCAACTTGATAGAAAGAAGGTACCTTGCAGTTAAATTTGAATCCAGCAGTGTTTGTAGTCACACCACAGGTTGTATTGATAGGTCCAAAAATTAACCTTTTAAATATCCGTATACATTTCAATACATGTTTTTTTTCACATTTGCGCAGCCCGCTTTGTTCATAGGAGCCGCCTTAGCAGTTAAGATTTTGAATCCAGACAATTTTGTATTCACCACAGAGTATTTATAGGTCCCAAAAATACCGTTTATTAACCCTTATACATTTCAGATACGTGTTTTTTGCACAATTTGGTCAGTCAAGGCTTTGTTGATAGATGCACATCGCAGTTAATTTGAATCCAGCAATTTTTATGTAGTAACACATGTGAATTTGGCCAAAAAAAACGCTTTTATTTATCGTAACATTTTCCGATATGTGTTGATTTTCACTTTGGCGCCAGGCCAAATTTGTTCATAGAGCCACCTATTCATGTAAAAATGAATTCCCAGCAATTATTGTAGTCACCACAGTTTATTGATATGTTGCCTAAAAATACATTTTATAATCCGAATACATTTTATATAGGTTTTATTTTTCACTTTTGGTCAGTCAAGCTTTGTGATAGAGGAACCTTGCACTTAAATTTTGAATCCACAATTATGTAGTCCACCCCAGTTGGTATAGATAGGGGCCAAAAATAACCTTTTATTATCCGTATACGCTATTCAAGAAAACATGTTTCTTTCTCTTTTGCCAGGCCAGCGTATATATATTTTTTTTGTTTCATAGAGCGCCTTGCAGTTTAAATTTGAATCAGCAATTTTTGTAGTACCACACATGGAGTTTGATAGGGTCCCAAAATACCTTATTAGTCCGTATACATTTCAGATACGTGTTAGTTTTTTTTCACTATTTGTCAGTCCAAACGCTTTGTTGATAAGATTACATTGCAGTTAAATTTGAACCCGCAATTTTTAATGTCAACACTTAGAAGGCCAAAATACCTATTTATTAACCGTCAACCATTTCCGATAGGTGTTTTTTTTCACTTTGGGCGGAAAATTTGTTTTTAGAGCCCCTTTCATTAAAAAATGAACCCCAGCAATTTTGTAGTCCCCCAAGTTATTGATAGGGTGCCAAAAAAAACTTTATATCCAATCATTTATAGGTTTTTTTTTTTCATTTTTGGGGCCCAGCCCAGCTTTGTTATGAAATTCATTAAATTTAATCCACAATTTTTTGTCCCCCCAGTGTTTTTGATAGGGGCCAAAAATCCCTTTTATTATCCGTATACTTTCAAAAAAATGTTTTTTCCCTTTTGGGGGCCCGGGAAATTTTTTTTTATAGGGGCCCCTGCAGTTAAATTTGAAT
>JAODAL010086458.1:0-10246 GCA_025379985.1 Phyllomedusa bahiana | reverse complement strand
GCCTTAAGGTGCTTGATCTGGAAGACAGATCCAGACGCAATAATGTTAGGATCCGAGGAATTCCGGAAACTGTTACCTCTGACCAACTAAACGCTTATCTTGCAGACCTGATGACTTCGGTTCTACCACATGCTTCAACGCTTGATCTCAGAATTGATAGAATTCATAGACTCCCAAAGCCGAAAACACTGCCCCCACAAGTTCCTAGAGACACTATCGCCAGAATTCACTTTTACAATATAAAGGAGGATTTTCTACGTGCTCTTTGGAAAAAGGAGTCACTACCTGACCGCTATCAACCTATATACATTTTTCCAGACCTGTCAGCAACTACCATGCTCAAACGAAGAGAATTCCAACCATATATAAAAATCTTGTGTGAAAAAGAAATTCAATACAGGTGGGGTTTCCCCGTGAAACTGGTTATTACAAGGGACGGCACCCAATTCATTTGCAACTCCCCGGAAGAAGCCTGTTTAACCCTCTGAGGTTGGAACCTACTTTCTCCCTCAGACTCGAGCCCCACTAGAAAGAAGCAGTTCCGTCCAGAAATGATTACTCCCCTCTGGTCAGAGAGCGACGCGAACAAGATCAAGGTCCAGACCGCCAGATTGATTATTTCCTTAGCTTCTATATTTAGCTGGAGTGCCATCTTCAGCTCTCACTTCTACACTCATTGTTTCGTTTATTTGCTCTGCTTTTCTCTTACAGGTCTAAGGCAGGACTTTGCCCTAATCCCTTTCCTTTTAGGAATGAAAATGTTATTATTCTTCTTGATCAAGTTGAGGTTACTGTTTGCTGTTTACCCTTGCGTTTACCGATTGAGTGACATCTGTTATAGACATCTTCATTGGCGCTATAGTCATGTGTCATTACGTGTCATAACCATCCCTCCGGCCCACATCTCTGCCCTTTTTGCACCATATGTCTATTAAATTCCGTTCTTTTAATGTGAAGGGGTTAAACTCCCCTTTTAAGAGATCTTTACTTTGGAGAGACATCCTCAAATCCAACTCAGATGTAGTCTGTATCCAGGAGACCCACCTTGTAAAAGAAGACCATTTTAGGTTGAAACACAATCTTTTAGCCTTTGTTTACCAATCACATGCACCAACTAAACATGCAGGAGTTGCAATTCTGATTAAAAATTCTGTTTCCTTTATTCTTACTCGATCCATTATTGATTCAGAGGGGCGTTATATCATTCTAATTTGCGAAATAAACTCTAAACCATACACTCTAGCAGCCATTTATGCCCCCAACATTGGCCAAACTTCTTTCATTAGGAGGATCATCACCAAAGCAAAGGATATTAGGAGAGGAGGGCTAATTATCTGTGGAGATTTCAACTCAGTAGTTAATGCTGAATGGGAAAGATCTAGATCCAGAGAAAAACCTACCCAGGATCTTCAATCACTATTACTAGAGGAAGACTTACATGACATTTGGCGATACCTCCATAAGACAGAACGAGATTACACATTTTTCTCCCCTCCCAAAAATGTCCACTCTCGTCTGGACTTTTTTGTAACTGACAAAATTGTTCTAGATCAATTGATCTCAACAGATATTGGTCTTATTACATGGTCCGACCATGCCCCGGTAGATATGGTTATCACCTCTTCGCTCCACGCCTCTTCCACCTCCCTATGGCGACTCAACAATTTCCTTTTAAAAAACTCTGAAAATGTTAGTTATTTGTCCTCTCGACTTAAAGATTTGTTCACGATATATGCCCCAACTGCCTCTTCCCAAGGTTTCTTATGGTGCGCCTATAAGGCCTATATCCGGGGGATCTTCATTCAGCTTGCTAGCAAGGAAAAGAGGAAACAACAAATTGCGGTTGAAAACCTATTAGCAGAGGTAAAAAAAGCAGACACAGAATTTAAAAATAACCCGTCCTTACTAAATAAAAACACCTTAGCTGACCTAAGGAACAAATTACGTATCATTTATCTCCAAAAGTATGAATTTAATTTAGCTAAATTAAAATGGCAATTCTACATCCAAGGAGGAAAACAAGGCAATCTCTTAGCAAACAAAATCAAGTCACAACACGCGAAATCCCACATCACCCACTTGACTACACCCTCAGGAGAGAGAGTAATGAACCCTATAGACATTGCCAACCAATTTGCCGAGTACTATTATAAATTATACAACATACATGATAATGAAAACGTCCCTTCTCCCTCAGAGCCTGAGATTAACTCATTCCTTAATTCCATCCGTCTCCCTAAACTGTCAGCGTCACAGTTAGCAGATCTTAACAAGCCTTTCACGTTAGGCGAGATCCAAAAAGCTATCCGTCTAAGTAAAACTAACGAGTCACCGGGACCTGATGGTCTTACTAATGAGTATCTCCAAATCTTCTCGGACCTGCTTTCCCCTCACCTAATGCATTTGTGTAATGAGATTGCTCTTTCCAATGCCCCTTTACCGGAAATGGTGGCTGCCGGTATCGCCACAATACCCAAACCTGGTAAACAACAGAATCTGACTTCTAACTACAGACCCATCTCACTGCTAAACAATGACATTAAATTATATGCCAAAATGATAGCAATCCGTCTGAGTCTAGTCTTGCCATCCTTAGTACATAAGGATCAAGTTGGCTTTGTTAGGGGACGGCAGGCAAGAGACGCTACTCGTCGCTTATTAGACTTAACACAAATAGCTGCCTTCTCTGCGTCATCAGTAATTTATTTATCACTTGACGCAGAGAAGGCTTTTGACAGGGTTAATTGGACTTACTTAAAACTAGTCTTACAAAAATTTGGTTTCTCAGGTTTTCTTCTACAAGCCATTTTAGCACTTTACACCTCCCCATCTGCCAGGGTACTGAACTCGGGTTTTTTATCAAGCTCATTTACCCTCTCAAATGGCACACGACAGGGATGCCCTCTCTCTCCTCTAATCTTTGTTCTTTGTATGGAACCTTTGGCCGAACAAATTAGAACAAATCCAAAAATCTCAGGCATATTGGTACATAAAATTAGTTTATATGCTGACGACGTTATGTTAATCATCACTGATCCAGGTCCCTCCATTACAGCGATAATGGAGACAGTAGATGTTTTCTCCAGATTATCATACTGTAAACTCAATAAAGCCAAAACATCCTTTTTCCTTGTTAACAATGATGTCTCTCAAAAAAAGAAGCTGGACACTTTTGGTTTTAAATGGGTGGATGACTACATTGAATACCTTGGCATTAAGATCTTTCGCACTCCTACCCAAACGGTTTTGGCTAATTATAACCATCTCCTCACATCCCTTGAATCTGAAATTAAACGTTTATCTTCCTTTAACCTTCCTGGATGGCTAGGATAAATGTAATTAAAATGACACTACTGCCAAAGTTTATTTATATCTGTAGTGCCATCCCCTACTTAATCACATCTCCCTTAATTAATAAAATTCAATATTTACTTTTTGACTTCATATGGAACGGACGTAAACCTCGGATTAAGCGTCAAATACTTTTTCATAATTGTAAAAACGGCGGTTTAGCAGTTCCAAATTTGGCATCTTACAACGTTGCCATTCTCTTAGAACAAGCCTTACACTCATGGCACAAGTCTGAGGCAACATCTTGGTCATCTATTGAATCCACCTCCTTTACACCATGCCCAGTAGACTTTAATCTTAAGTCCTCTTTAGTTGGAGCATCATACCTTCAACACCCCTCACATCTTTATCTGATCTTTTTAAAACATGGTCGTTATATGTGGTAACTAATAACTGGGTCCCGATGAGAAAGCAGGATATTCCTATTAATGCACTTCATTCTTTTTCAGACCTCTCCAGACAGTGGTGCCTCCCTTCATTTCTTTTTTTTCAATTCCTACAGATACGCCACATTGTCTCAGGGATTCACTGGCCTAATCCGCTGAATGCCCATACTGACTTTTATAACTTCCTTTATAAAAAAGAAGGATATCATAAGGGTTTACCCCTAATATATCAGATGCTAATTTCTGATCCAAATTCAATTAAATCCCCACCCTTGAATAAATGGGAAAAAGAGTTATCTACTACACTCACGTTGGATATGTGGCAACATGCTTTTGGGGCTTCTTCAAAATTCTCTAAATGTTCCAATCACAAGGAATTAATGCATAAAATACACTTACGCTGGTATCTCCCTCCTACGAGATTGGCTACTATGTTTCCTGGCTCTTCAAGTCAATGTTGGAAAGGTTGTGGTCAACACGGCAGTATGTTGCACATTTGGTGGGGCTGCCCGGAAGTAAAGAAATTATGGGCTGCAGTGGCCGCTCTAATTACTGACATAACCAAACTGGAGATTAAACTAATTCCTCAGTTAACAGTTTTAGATATAGGCTTGTTGGATGTTCCCCCTCTGTTTAGGACAGTTGTATTCCACAATCTCATAGCGACCCGCACCGCTATCGCCCACAATTGGAAAGACCCAACTGTACCCACCATTTTAGAGATTAGGCGTCATGTCAACTTTAATTGTGCATGTGAACTACGCCTAGCGGACCCTCCCTACCTATGCCTCAAAAAGCAAAACCTTTGGTCCTCGTGGATGTCATCTAGTTATTACGTTTCTTAGTCCCTTCTTCACAGAGATGTCTTTTAAAGTGTAATTTTCACACTTTGTGCCATACACACTGATTATGGTCTCTTGTATTTCTCCCTTGCTGCCACTAATCGGAAGTGTTTTTTTTCCTCTCTCTTTTGTTGTTCCCGTTCTAACAGCATATAGTGTTAGTATTATTAACGTTATATATTTGTTTGTAGCTATACCGTTGTATAATTGGCATGATTATACTGTATATGCTTTATGCTGCATTACCTTAATAAACATGTTTAAAGAAAAAAAAAATATATTGCCGTATTTTGGACAGCATTTTAACATAACCCGTGTAGACATAGCCTTACAGCATTCAAACCCTCATGCACTAAGGAAAAGGAAAAAGTGTCTGCTCAGGAAGGAGGGTAAACCACCTAGTCAGGAACTGGTTAATCATTTTGTTTGCTATATCACTATCTAAAACTAATTAATAATAATAGATGGGAATAGTCATAACATAACTGCAACACCTATTTAAACTTAAAGGGGTTGTCTCGCTACAATGATTGGGTTTTTAATTAAAAGATCTTTAAAAAACAAGCAGCTTTGCAATATATGTTCATTACAAATGTCCTACTGATTTTGAGCTAGCCCTGTTCATAGGAGTGCCTCAGCTTCTCAAATTTCTATAGCAGCCGACCTGTTGATCCTTATCTTACTGGCTGTCAGGTCTGAATGACTCATCACCTTTGAAGACGGGTCGGAGCAGAGAGCCCCTCCGCACAGAATGTTTTCTGTAGTGTAGGGAGGAGGAGGGAGGACTCTGGCTTCTATGTCCATACTGCCTGGATTAACCCTGTGTGTGCCTGCTTCCTCCTGCTCTCTACACAGATTGAGCAGAGATGAGGCTGATCAATAGATGTGACAGCAGTGACCCTGTTTGTTACTATAATCATGATGTCTGTGGAGCTGTAACTATAATAATACTATACAGATTGTGAACAGTTCATGCTGTACTAGGGACACATCCTGAGTAACACTTTGCAGCTTTCCTGCCTCTGTTCTGAGAGGGTTTGTTTGTTGTTGCTGGAGATGTGGAGATATGTAAGCTAAGCAGATGTGGAGATATGTAAGCTGTTCTGCTATTAGCAATCATAGACCTCTCTAGGCAGGCACACACAGGGTTAACTCTAGCAGCATCCCGGATAGCTGCCTGTGTGCTGAGAGGAGGGGGAAAGAGGAGGGGGAAAGAGGCAGAGAAGCTAGCACGCCCCTCAATTCAACTCCCATTCACAGACAGAGGCTGAAAGCTATTAATGAGACAACTCCTTTAAGGATACATATTGATATTTAATGAGTTAAAATTATAAACATATTGATTCTTACATTGGACATTAATGCTCATTTATGTGATTAATTTAGCTGTTACCCTCAGAAAGGAAAATGAATAGACCATGTGAATCTTCACATTTGGCACCTGGTAACCAAGGATTCAGCACAGGAGGCACAGTTAATGAGTTGTAAAGACCAAATGCTGCACCTGATGTATCCCTTGGTATCTCAGAGGTAGTTGTACATTTTTACACAAAGAGAATGACTGCCTAATAAGATTGATACAAATAGACAGGACAATGTGGCTTGATAAGTTAATAATTTTGCCCATATATTCAAAGTCTTAAGTTTATTGAAATGATAAAGTTATTGTTAATGTTTCAACAACGTTTCATACCTTACATTAAGATCTGATTTACATAAAAACTAATATTATGTAAATATATTATAATATATAATAATAATAATAATAATATAATGTATGGTTCCTGAGTAACAGCTTATATTATGCTTCAAAGCTGCACTTATAATCCTGCAGAGCTGATACCTACAAGTATTCTACCTGTGCATTAATTTATACACATGGGTGTCAGTCAGGTTGTCAAGATAAATCTTGATAGGCTCATTGCCTTATCCATTCAGGCCTAATATTAGTTTAACAGTCTGGGAAATGCATTTTTCTGCTATCTTTCAGTGTAATACACTCCTGGTCTATCATCAAATGCAGTTTTCTAAATAATTTTTTGCCTGGACAGCTAGAAAGATCCCTGCTATAGACACAAAATAACTAGTGTTAAACATACTAATATCTGCAGATCTTACCTCAATCAGTTATAGTGACCACATACAATAATACCCACAAAATAATTATATCAGGGTACCCCCATTATCATACCATTGGTATGAATGACACATTAGACATTGCACTGTGGCAACTTTTGCTGAGTAACACCTTTAAATACATCTAATCCAACACTTGGTTCACTATAAGGATGACAAGTTAGGCAATTGATAGCAGTTTTGACATACAGTATGTTTTCAGGAAATTGACAGGTGTAGAGAGAACTTCAGAAACCACTATGTAGTGACAACAAAACAATCTTTGGGGCTACATTACATTAAAAGTATGTTCCCACAATCACATCCATTTGCTGCAGGTTGGCCAATAGGTAACTACGGGCCTACTGTCTGAGAGAATGAGAAGGGTGTTGCTTGCGGCTTTCCTCCTATTTATTTCTGTGGCAGTTCTGAATATAACTGATGGTAAGAAGTTAGGTGCACACCTCGATAAAATAGAGGGTAAGTCCCCTGTGGATATGGACAATTCTAGGGGAGTCACATCTAATATAAAGTAGAGAATCAACAACACACTAAATAGGTATATTTTTAAACCCTTAAAGGGGATTTGCCACCAGACCAAGTACTGACCTCCGTTCAGTATGAGAGCAAGATGTCAACAAATCACGCTGAGTCATGAAGGGAGCGTCTCAAAACTTAAGTGAGCTAATAAACAGTACAACAGTGGATTCAATACAGCAAGACACAGCCTCATAGACGGCACTGTCAGGAGAAATCTTATCTGCTAAGCAGCTTATGTAATGTAAACAAATCACGCAGCAAGACACAGAGCTGCACACAGACACACAGCCAAAGCACAGAGCTGCATAAGGGGATCCTGTGACATGTTCACTCAAATAATCAAACTATAACTTGTGAATTCTGTATACAAAAGAGAACACCTATTCTAAACAGCAGATTGAAAGCTTCTTCATCAGATAAAGCAGGGATCTAATAACACTACAGCTAGTTATTCTGTATACAAAAGAAAACATATTGCTACCCAGTGCCGTAAAAGACCATTCATTCTGCCTGTCATCAGATAAAAAGTGATTCACGCAAGTGCAGCTTTTCAGCTCCTGGGTCGTGACTAGGGGAAGCTTTGTGGTAACCAAGGGGGGTTGAGAAATGCTGTAGCTCTCAGAGTTTTCACTTTTTTTAATCACATATATTTAGAAAAGTGATTAAATACCCATTTTGGAGGTTCCCATGTCAACATTACATGGTGGCAAAACCCCTTTTTATCGCTAGCAGTTTGGAATGCATGCGACTATTTTGATCATTTTTATTCCATTTTTTGAGTGACGTAAAATGACCAAAAAACGCAATTTTGCCGTTTGGATTTTTTTTTCTTCTACGGTGTTCAGCGTACGGGATAAATGATGTTATATTTTTATAGATCGGACTTTTTCGTTCGCGGCGATAACAAATATGTGTAACTTTTTTATTATTTTAATGATTTTATTTGTAAAATGGGGAAAGGGGGGTGATTTGAACTTTAATACTTTTTTTTTTTACTGTAACATTGAGGCCACCTGTGGTACTTGACCACTAGGTGGCGCGATTGTTAATACAACCTAATGCATTGCATAGGCAATGCATTAGGGTGTACAAAGATGGCGGTTTCCCCACTTCCTGTCTGCGGACGGAAGTGGGGCAAACTGGCCAGGGTAAGTGACGGGAGCCTTCACAATGCCCGGTGATCGGATCGGCGCAGCATAGCTGCGCTTATGCCGATCACCGCACCAATCGGTGCGCGGCACCAATCGGCGTTAATTCAGACGCCGCGGCCATCTTCGCCGCGGCGCCTGATGGGTAAAACAGCGCTAGTGGGCGGAGCCGCCCGCCGGCGCTGTTACTGCCGGGTGTTAGCGGCGAAATGACGCTAACAACCCGCGGCAGTGCGGGGAGGTCGCGGAGCGATCCCCCTGCAAAGCCCCTTAGCGGCCCTGGGACGTACTGATACGCCCAAGGTCGTTAAGGGGTTAAAAAAGAGCTTTATTCAGTGTCGACTCAATATACATGATTAGAGATGGGCGAATTGATTCTAACGAAGTGGAATTTCAGGAAAAATTTGGTTCTGAATGAAGTCGAAGTTTGGGGTACTTCGGGTGAACGAAGTGTGCTTTTCATTGATAAAATGGCTGCGAGCACATGGCGCTACATGGGGCAAAGAACTCTGGGAGGAAGAAGGGCATAGCCTGCATGACATGTGCAGAGATGAAGCCAATCAGAGACCGGCGGGATTCTGTGACGTCACCGCACTATATAAGTCCGGGCGCGACGCTGGGAGCTCACACTCCTCTCACTGTACTGATCAGGGAAGGTGCTGCTGCGGCTGATTGTTACTGAAGAACTGATTTTTATACAGCGATTTTTGTGGGGTGTCTCGGCTTGTCTCAGAGACTGCTTCTTTTAACGTTCTATTTCTGACTTTTTGGGGTATTGGATCTGAAGTCCAGTGTGCGTCCACTGCAGCTGCATATACATTTAAATCCTATCTGCTCACAGCACATTGAATATCCAAGGGGGATCTAAGCCAGTTCCTGTTGTATTCATTTAAAGAAACAGCGTTTTTACAATACAAATACCACTTCATTTTTGATTGCTCAATTCTTTGGCGCAATATACATCCAGGGGTTAATTAAGCGTTGTTTTTCAGCTGTGGTGACTCCAAGAAACCGTCTTTTTCACCGCCAAAATATATACATTTTTCCTGTAGCCTAATTAACAAGCAAAGGTTAATTACAATTTTTTCTCTTGTTGTGTAGCGTAAAATACACGGCATTATAACACGCTACAAAGCTAGTAGTTTGTGGTGGCTCAATTCTTTGGCGCAATTTACATCCAGGGGTTAATTAAGCGTTGATTTTCAGCTGTGGTGACTCCAAGAAACCATCTTTTTCACCGCCAAAATATATACATTTTTCCTGTAGCCTAATTCACAAGCAAAGGTTAATTACAATTTTATCTCTTGTTGTGTAGCGTAAAAAACATGGCATTGTAACACGCTACAAAGATAGTAGTTTGTGGTGGCTCAATTCTTTGGCGCAATTTACATCCAGGGGTTAATTAAGCGTTGTTTTTCAGCTGTGGTGACTCCAAGAAACCGTCTTTTCACCGCCAAAATATATACATTTTTCCTGCAGCCTAATTCACAAGCAAAGGTTAATTACAATTTTATCTCTTGTTGTGTATCGTAAAATACACGGCATTGTAACACGCTACAAAGCTAGTAGTTTGTGGTGGCTCAATTCTTTGGCGCAATTTACATCCAGGGTTTAATTAAGCGTTGTTTTCAGCTGTGGTGACTCCAAGAAACCGTCTTTTTCACCGCCAAAATATAAACATTTTTCCTGTAGCCTAATTCACAAGCAAAGGTTAATTACAATTTTATTTCTTGTTGTGTAGCGTAAAAAACACGGCATTGTAACACTCTACA
This sequence comes from Phyllomedusa bahiana, assembly GCA_025379985.1. Classification (NCBI taxonomy): domain Eukaryota; kingdom Metazoa; phylum Chordata; class Amphibia; order Anura; family Hylidae; genus Phyllomedusa; species Phyllomedusa bahiana. The sequence goes on along the minus strand of JAODAL010086458.1, from coordinate 92 downwards.
AAGCTAGTAGTTTGTGGTGGCTCAATTCTTTGGTGCAATTTACACCCAAGGGTTAACTAATAGTGTTATTTTTTTTTCAAAATTTAATTTTT
>JAODAL010086457.1:0-10246 GCA_025379985.1 Phyllomedusa bahiana | reverse complement strand
TGACCAGATGTAGGTTTTGGGACGGGAGTTTGGGCATGGACAGAGAAAAAAAAGAAAGGGACAAAATTTTCCCTCCAGCACGTTGAGAAAGGGATGAGAAAAAAAATGCCAAGAAAAAGGGAAAGGGTGTAACAGGGCGTTAAAAACAGTTTTTCCAAGGAAGCTCAATTGGTCCGATCTCGGAGGGGGAAGCGCTACCCGGACGGGGCAGATTGTCCAGTGAAACTAAAAGGTGGTTTAAAGATCCTTTTTCCGGACTTTTTAATTTTCGGGTCATGAGGTTTGGGGCTATGCTGTGGCCAGGACGGTATGTCAAATTCCAGTGAATAAAAGGCGGTTGAAAGACTCCTTTTTCCCGGCACTTTTTAATCTTGGGTCAGCGGTTTTTGGGGGTCTGTGTGGCCCCGGAAGGTATTCAATATCCAGTGAAAATAAAATGGTGGTTCAAAGATTCCTTTTCCGGTACTTTTTAAAATTGGGGGTCAGACAGGTTTAATAGTATTGCGATCCCGGACAGGGATGTAATTTTCCAGTTCAACTAAAATGGGGTTCAAAGACCCTTTTCCCGCCCCTTTTTAAATTTTAGGGTTGAAAAGGGTTTTTGGTCATACTGCGGTCCAGGCAGGTTAGTTAATGTCCAGTTCAACTAAAAAGGTGGTGAAAGGGCTCTTTTTCCCCGGGACTTTTTTAAATTTGGGGGCATGGGGTTTGGGGTCATCTGTGGGCCCCGGGGGTATTTCAATGTCCAGTTTAAAATGAATTTGGGAGTTCAAAGACTCCTTTTCCCCGGGATTTTTAATTTGGGGGTCAGACAGGTTTAATGGTTCTGCGGTCCAGGACAGGTTAGTTAATGTCAAATTCAACTAAAATGGGGGTTGAAAGACTCCTTTTTTCTTGCACTTTTTAAATTTTGGGGCGAGGTTTAGGTCTATTGGTAAAGAACAGGGATAGCAATGTCCAGTTCAAACTAAAATGGTGGTTGAAAGACTCCTTTTTCCGGCACTTTTTAATCGGGGTCATGCAGCACTGGGGCCCATGCTGTGGCCCAGGCCGGGTCGTGTCAATGTCCAGTGAAACTAAAATTGTGTTTAAAAGAATCCTTTTTCGGCACTTTTTTATTCTGGGGTCATGCAGGTTTTTGGGGCTCATGCTGTGGCCCAGGACAGGGATAGTCTATGTCCAGTGAAACTAAAATGGTGGTTCAAAGACTCCTTTTTCCGGCACTTTTTAAATCTGGGGGTCATGCAGGTTTGGGGCTCATGCTGCGTTCCAGGACAGGGATATTCAATGTCCAGTTCAAGTAAAATGATGGTTCAAATCATACTGCCTTCTGGCACTTTTTAATTTGTGGGTCATGCAGGTTTAAGGCTCATGCTGTGGTGCAAGACAGGGATAGTGAATGGTCTGTGATTTTTTTTCTGTGGCTTTTATAACCTAAGTGTGTTGCCTAAGATGTAGCACGTATCCATTTGACTGTTGTGGATGTTAATTCCAGCTTCTCCAGCCCTGTTTGGGTGTAAGAATGAAGGTGTTGTTGCCCCCCATAGACTTTAATGGTCATCGGTCATAATCTATCATCGACCATCGAATATCTTGTCGATGATGGTCGATTATTGACCATCGACCGATGTCGATGGCCAACGTAATCGCTCAACACTAGCCGGGAGACGTCCTAATGGCCGACAGGACCGAATGCAGAAGAAAAGGGGAAGTCAACGACTCGTCAGAGAAACGTCACCTGTGAGTCACAAGATGTAATTGCACTTTAATCACTTATGTCAGCAGAGTCTGTGTACACTGGTGTCTACTAGTGTTGAGCGATTACGTTGACCATCGACATCGATCGATGGTCGATAGTCGACCATCATCGACAAGATAGTCGATAGTGGGTGGTCGATTATGAGCGATGACCATTAAAGTCTATGGGAGATCAACAAACACCTTCATTCTTACACCCAAAACAGGGCTGGAGAAGCTGGAATTAACATCCACAACAGTCAAATGGTACGTGCTTTCATTTTAGGCAACACACTTTGGTTATAAAAAACCACAGAAAAAAAAATCACACACCATTCACTATCCCTGTCTTGTACCACAGCAGACCCTTAAACCTGCATCAACCACAAATTAAAAAGTGCCCGAAGGCAGTATGATTTGAACCATCATCTTACTTGAACTGGAATTGAATATCACTGTCCTGGAAAAGCAGCATGAGCCCCAAACCTGCATGGGCCCCCTAGATTTAAAAGTGCCGGAAAAAGGAGTCTTTCAACCACCATTTTTAGTTGAACTGGACATTGACGATTTCATGTCCTGGGCCACAGCATGACCCCCAAACATGCATGATCCCCCTGATTCAAAAGGGGCCGGGGGAAAAGGGGGCGTTAAACCCACCATTTTAGTTTACTGGACTTTGGGATTAAACTGCCCTGGGCCACAGCATGACCCCTAAACCTGCATGCCCCCCCAGATTAAAAAAAGTCCCCGGGAAAAAGGAGTTTTCAACCCCCAAAATTTTAGTTTCAGGGACATTGACTTTACCTGTCCTGGGCCACAGATGAGCCCAAACCTGCTTTGACCCCGGTTTAAAAAAAGTGGGGAAAAAAGGAGTCTTTCAACCCCCTTTTTATTTTCCCACGGACATTGATATCCCTGTCCTGGGCCCCCCGAAATGAGCCCAAACCTGCATGGCCCCCCAGATTTTAAAAAAAAAATGGGGAAAAAAAGGGTCTTTCAACCACCAATTTTAGTTGAACTGGACATTGTTTCCCTGCCCTGGGCCAAGTATGACCCCAAAAAACCCTGTAAAACCCCAAAAATTTGGGGCCGTGACTGGGGGGAGAGGGGGGAGGGTGCTGGATGTGGGTTTGCTTTAAAACCACTGAAAAAACAGATTGGCGCGTTTGTTCGTTACTGGGGATTCACACCCCCTTTGTTTTCCAGGTAAAGGCCTGACGGTCCGGCAATGAAAATCCGCTGGCATGCGTGTTGTCGCCAGAACGGGAAAAGGGGGCACCTTCTCTGTACCTCTCCCTCCTGTCCTACCCCCTTTTTTTTTGCTCGCTTACCACCTGAATTTCGCTCCATTTTTCAGAAAGAAAAAATTTTTTTTAAGGAAGGTAGGGAAAGGGAGTTTTGGAAGTCCCCTTTTTAAAAGGACGGCAAATCCCCGCAAATTTTTCAAATCCCTCAAATCAAAAATAAATTGCTGGATTCAAATTTAACTGCAAGGGGGGCTCTACCCAACCCAAAGCTGGCCTGGGGGCCAAAGTAATAAAAAAAAAAAACCGTACCCTAAAATGTTTCGGATAAAAAAAGGGGTATTTTTGGCACCTATCAATTCACCTGTGGTAAATTAAAAAATTGGGTTTCCCAAAATTTAACTGGCAAAGTAGATCTTCAAAAAAAAGTGGTGTGCCAGTGAAAAAAAAAGTTTCTGAAATGTATTGGATAATACAATGTATTTTTGGCACTTTTAAATTTTCCCCTGTGGTGACTATAAAATTGCTGGTTTTCAGTTTTAAAATTTGCAAGCTGCCTAAATGAAAAAAAAGTGTATTGCGCCAACGTAAAAAAACGTATTGTTATTTTATTCGTTTTAATACAAGATTTTTTTGGGCCCCTTTCAATTCCCCTTTTGGGGTGACTAAAAAAATTGCGGTTTTAAAATTTTTAAGTCCCAAGGGCTGCCTCAATGAAAAAAAAGCTGTATTTAACCCAAAGTCAAAAAACACGTATTGTTATGTATTCGTAAAATTTAAAGTTTTTTTGGGGCCACCTTTAAAATTCCCCTGTGGTGACTAAAAAATTTTGCTGGTTTTAAAATTTTAGGAAAGGGGTGGTATATCAAAAAGTTGAAATGGGCCCCAAAAATTGAAAATGAAAACCTATCTGAAATGTATACTGAAAATTAAAAGTGGGTTTTGGCACCCAAAAAAGAGACCTGCAGTTACTAGAAAAGAAGTGTATCCTTTTAAGGGGGTTTAGGTGCCCAAAATCAGGAAATATTTCAATAGAAAACTGGTTTAAAAATTAAAAGCTATTGCGTTTCAAAAGGTCTAATCTAAAATTGGTGAACTTTTTTCCAGTATTTTTTTATGAGCTTGTCTGTGTTCGCCCGGGGGGCCCCCCCCCCCCTCTCCCCCCGTGATTTCAGTGGTAGATTTCTCCTTTTAAAATTTTTCTACCTAACTACATAAAATCTTCCAATCTCTAATCTAACTAAATTGTAAGGATCACAGTAAAAAGTTGAGGTTTCTTTTGTGAGAAAATAATTAATTTTTTTTTTTCTGAGCCCGTTTTGGGCACAAGCAGAGCGCACGTCCCCTTTCTTGAGACGCTGAGAGCCTGAGGTGAAAAAGGAAACGTTTTTCTATGTAAAAAACGGGGGGTTTTGTGATTTTTTCCAGCCCAAAGCAACCCAAAACATTCCCCCGTCAGACGTCGCACCAAAATTTTCATCTGCCCCTATTTTGTAAGTATTTTCTGGCCGCCCCAAAAAGAAAGGAAAACGCCGGAAAAAAGGGCGATCTTACTAGATGATGCACAGATTTTAACCTAAAATTATCGCATGATCTTTAAAAATTTCGATCAACATAAAAACTTGCCGATTTAACTTTTTTCGATAAAAATTGCTCAATTTGTGTCCCCCACTATATGGTCACCCATAGGGGGTTATATTCAGTTGCAGAGCTGGGTACACTGTATATTTCCACTACATGTCACTATTTTTGGGGGTAATTTTTGGTCTTTGTTATGATTAGTAGAGTAGGGGTATTATTTAGTCACTATGTGGTGGTAATTTGTGGTCATGTTCTGGAGGTATAATCAGGTCCATTTGTAGTAGTGTTGTTGATAATGTTGGTCTTGGTATAGTGGGATTTGTTTGGTAGCAGTATGATAGTGAGATGTACAGTATGGTGAGGTATTTGCCCCTAGTATTATCTACATTATCTAACTGCATGTTCTGGTACATGTTCGTGGTCAGGGAGGTGGGAAAGGGGGGGGAGGGAATAGGGGGCCCCATCCAAAAGTTTGCTTTGGGGCCCTGGCTTCTCTAGTTACGCCCTTGCTTCCAGCTAATAAGAGAAGAGAGGAGAGAGAGATAGTCGGTAACCAAGAAACCCTTTTGATAAAATCTATCTTATCTCCTCAACAAAGCCACATAAAACAACAATGTATTGATAATAGTCTTCATTTACCTTTCCCTATGCATTTGTTGCATTTCAAAAGAATGTTTAAGTCTGACTATTAGTGTTAATGAAGGAAAGCAGTTAAAATAATATGACTATAAACAATTTTGTAGGCATTTACTAAATATTACGGAAACAGAGAGTCAAAGCAGAATCAGGTTTTATTGAGGTATGGCAGAGTTTATGGTAAATACAACAATCAGCTCATGTAAGTTCATATAAGTCACTTATCTCTCATAGGCTGACTTTATTGAGCCAGTTAATCTGAATTTGTTTCCATACCTACAGTTGAAACCAGAAGTTTACATCCACTATATAAAAAGACACATATGCCTGTTTTTCTCACTATTTTACATGAAATCAGAATTAACCATCCTCGTTTTAGGTCAAATAGGAACCTAAATTATTTATATTTGCTAAATGCAAGAATAATGAGAGAGATACAGTATTTTTTTAAGGCATTTTTATAACTTTCTGCAAAGTCAAAAGTTTACATAAACTAGGATTACTATGCCTCTAAACAATTTGAGACAGCCTATTTGACTGAACTGAGCTATGTTGGTAGTTCGCTTTGCCTGTCTTTTCAGTTGTGCCCATAAATATTCAATAGGATTGAGATCAGGGCTTTGTGATAGCCACTCCAAAACATTGACTTGGTTATTCTTAAGTCACTTTGTAACAAGTTTGACAGTATGCTTCAGGTCATTGTCTATTTGGAAGACCCGTTTCCGCCCAAGCTTTAACTTCCTGGCTGATGTCTTGAGATGTTGCTTCAGTATTGCCACATAATCTTCTTTCCTCATGCTGCCATCTATTTTGTGAAGGTCACCATTTCCTTCTGCAGCAAAAACCACCTCACAACATGATGCTGCCACCCCCGTGTTTCACAGTTGGGATGGTGTTCTTTGGCTTCAAAGCTTCTCCCTTTTTACCCCCATTTTGGCCAAACAGTTAGTTTCATCAGACTACAGGACATGTCTCCGAAAATGAAGATCTTTGTTCTTGTCAGCATTGGCAAACATTAATCTGGTTTTTATATATTTCTTTTGAAGTAATGGCTTCTTCCTGGCAGAATGGCCTTTCAGCTCATGATGATACAGTACTCGTTTCACTGTAGCTAGTGACACAATTTTATCAGCTTTTGCCAGCATCTTTACAAGGTCTTTTGCTTTTGTTCTTAGATTGATATGCACATGTGCGACCAAAGCACATTCATCTCTGAGACAAAGAACACGTCTCCTTCCTGAGTGGTATGATGGCTGGGCATTTCCATCTTGTTTGTACTTGCGTATAATTGTTTGTACAGATGAACGAGGTACCTTCAGGTATCTGGAAATTGCACCCAAAGATGTGCAAATCCACAATTATCTTCCTGATATCTGGGCTGATTTCTTTAGACCTTTCCATGATGTTACACACAGAAGCAGGGTGTTTCTGGTGTGCTTTAAAATACATCCACAAGTGTTCCACTAATTAACTCAGATTTTGCCAATAAATCAGAAGCTTCCAAAGACACAACATCATCATATGGGCTGTACCAAATTGTTTAAAGGCACGGTAATGCTATTGTATGTAAACGTTTGACTTTGCAGAAAGTAAAAAAAAATGCCTTAAAAATTCTCTCTCTCATTATTCTGGGATGTGGCAAATATAAATAATTTTGGTAATCCTAATTGACCTAAAACAGGTAAGGTTTATTCTAATTTCATGTCAGATAGTGAGAAAAACATGCATATGAATCTTTTTATATAGTGCATGTAATCTTTTGGTTTCAACTGTATATTTCTTAATTTTCAGGATTATTTTCTTCCTGGTTGTTGTCAATATTGTTTGTTTTGTTCTGGAGCTTGATAAACTTCTTTGTAATTCTCTAGGCCAAAATTAGTTACAAGAAATATGACTTGTGTTTTGTAGGAGATCTAACTTAATACTTCTTTATAACTTCAGCCTCCAAAAGTCCGTATTCAATCTGTTTCAATGGTGTGAACTGTTTCCTCTCCTTTGAGAGCAATTAAGTCTTTTTGGAGATATATAATGGTGACAAATATTGGATATAGTGGTAGAGGTGAAGCCCGTCCAGTGCCTTACATATCAATAATATCAGGCATTTGATTTATACTTTGGTCCCCCAGCTATGTATCTCTGTATATGTTGTATTTTCTGAAGAATAGTGTCTATGAGCTGAGGAAGTAATGACTTTTCCTGCAACCCCTATCATTTCATGTATCCTTTAAATGAAATATCTGCACATGAAGAAAGGTTCCTTGCTAAAGCCTCTAATAACCACTATTGAATGCTGAATAGGTATTGACTGTACATCATAATTAACTTAAATTATTGCTATATTGTTCACTTGCCGCTAATAACTTTGCTAGCATCAATCAGCTTAAATGAAGGGCTATATAATCATCTACAATGTCAGACTCCTGTGTCAGATTACTCTATATGTAATCTACGTATGTTTCCGTTTTAACACAGATATGCTTCAATGTTAAGGTCCATTACACATTGATGATGGAAAGTTAATGTATTCAGACAAATGTTTTTGAATTCTTTAATGCAACTCAGATGTTAATATATAGTTTGCATACACATTACAATATTAGTAGCACACTATCAACTAAAGAAGCTATCAAAAGGAACTTTAGGAAAAGCATTTCTGCTATCTGGAATACATGAAAAAACTTGAGGTTCTCAGTTCACATTTTTGATCAAAACTGCTTAAACCACCTCCGGACTTCAACGGGACCTCTTGCAAGTGGTTCCTACACTATTATTACCTCTCGTCTGGGTCCTGTTCAGACCACCATAATCCTGGTCGAGAAGGAATCACCTTCAAAGTACACTGCACGGATTTACAAGCCTGTGAAGAACCTCAAGTTTTTTCATGTATTCCTGTCACGGATGCCCCTGTGACCCTCGTTCCGAGTCGCAGGCGCATCCGTGCTCCTCACCCGAGCGGCGCCGCGTCCCGCATGTCGGGGCGCAGGTGCGCTCATACCCCCTGCCCCTTGGGGAGCAACTTACCCGGCGATCAGCTGCGGCTCTGCCTCGCGCGGCGGTCCCACCTCCTGGGGCGGCGCCCGCCGGCAGTTTTTAAATTTAAAGGGCCAGGGAAACCCGATAATTGGCTATTGGGTCACTCCCCCTATTTAAGCCACCTTTTCCCTGGTATCCCGGGATTTTTAGTGCCATTTGCCTTAGAGAAACGTTCCTAGTTTGTCTGTTTCCCCGTGTACCAAAACCGTTGTTCCGTTCCTCGACCACGATTCTTGCCCCTACCTGACATTTCCCTTCCACGCCCGAACCAAGCCGCCTGTCCTGCCCTTTTCCTGTCCCCACTAGACCCCTGCCTGACGATTTTGTCCCCGCTAACCCCTCGGCTGCCTCCGCAAGAAGTCACGTCGGGGACGCCTGGTAAACCCCCGCCGCACAAGTCCATCCCGCTTTGCGGCGGGCTCTGGTAAAAAACCGGGCCCTATTTAAATTTTGTCCCTGGCGTGGTTACGCCAACGCTTGGGGGTGTAGAGGATCCACTTTCTTGACCGTGAAAATTTCCCCAGATAGCTGAAATGCTTTCCAAAAGTTCCTATGTCCCTTTTAGATTCTTTATTTTGATAGTGTGCTTATTTGTAATGTGTATTATTTTTGCAGCGCCCCAGTGTGAAATTATTTAATTTTTTTTCAAAAATGTTTTTGATGTGCAAAAAACCATTTTTGTTTGAAAATTAGGAGGGGTAAATTGATTCAACGAAGTGGAATTCTTTTTAGAATTTGGGAAAAACTTGGTTCTGATCGAAGTCGAAATTTGGGGGCTTGGTGAAGAAGTGGCTTTTATTTATAAATGGGTGGAGCCTGGCTTACATGGGGGAAAAACACTTGGAGGAAGAAGGGCATAGCCTGCTGACATGTGCAGGATAAGGGCCCAACCCAAAACCCCGGGGGATTCGTGACGTCACCCCCACATATAAATCGGGCGCGACGCTGGAAACTCATACCCCTCTACTGTACAGATTAGGGAAGGTTGCCGGACTGCTTGTAATACTCTTTTGAAGAATGATTTTTTTTAACACGATTTTTTGGGGGGGTCTAGCTTGTTTTAGAGACTGCTTTTTTAACGTTTTTTCTGATTTTGTGGGGGATTGGATCTGAAGTCCCGGTGCTCCAATCAGATGCAAATAAAAATTTTTAAATTTTTGCTCCCAGCTAAGAATGGGCGAACGATTTTAACGAAGTGGAATTCGTTTAGAAATTTTAGGGAAAACTCCGGGGCGGAACGAATCGAAACTTTGGGGTACTTGGGTGAAAGAAATGTGCTTTTTATTGATTTAATGGCTCGAGCACATGGCGCTACTGGGGCAAAGCCTCTGGGAGGGAAAAAGGGCATCCCCATGCATGTCGAGATGAAAGCCAAAACGAACCGGCGGGGGTTCTGTGACGTCCCGCACTATATGTCCGGGCCCCACGCGGGAGCTCACACTCCCACTGTCATCAGGGAAAGGGGCTGCCGCGGTGTAGTCTTCTGAAGAATTGATTTTTTTATACGATTTCTGGGGTGTCTCACTTGTCTCAAGACTGTTTTTCTTAATGTTTATTTTAATTTTTTGGGGTATTGGATTGAAATCCAGTGTGCTCCACTGCGCTGCTATACATTCAATATCAAGTGGGGTTAAGCCAGTTCCCGTTTTATTTATTTAAAAAAACAGGTTTTTACAATAAAATACCACTTCATTTTTGCCTGCTAAATTTTATTTCGCAATTACATCCAGGGGTTAATTAAGCGTTGTTTTGTGGTTGCGACCCAAAAACCGTTTTTCAACGCCAAATATATAAAATTTTTTCCTGTAGCCAAATTACAAACAAAGGTTTTTACAACTGTACTCTTGTTTGGGGGGCGTAGAAAACACGCAAAGTAAAACGCTACAAATACTTTTTTTTTGGGGCTCAAATCTTTGGGACAATTTTTCATCCGGGGGAATTAAGCGTTGTTTTGCTGGTGTGCGACCCCCCAAGAAAAAGTTTTTTCAAGCCAAATTATACATTTTTCCTGTAGC
>JAODAL010086456.1:0-10246 GCA_025379985.1 Phyllomedusa bahiana | reverse complement strand
AAATAGTGGCCAATGGAGTCTTTTTTGACTTTTAAAAAAGGCGGTTATTGCTTCATTAGGGTCCAGGAGCGCTTCTGCTAATAGGAAACTGGTGGCCAACCATAGTCATGTAGTGACTATATAATGAGGTAGTGTCTTTTCATTAGGGTCCGGGAGCACTTCTGCTAATAGGAAACTGGTGGCCAACTGGAGTCACATAGTGACTATGTAACAAGGCGGTAGTGTATGTTCATTAGAGTCCACTAGCGTTTCTGGTTATAGGAAACTGGTGGCCAACCGGAGGATTGTCTCGATTCATATAGTAACTATTTAATGAGTTGGCAGTGTTTTTGTATTAGGGTCCGGGAGTACTTCTGGTAATAAGAAACTGGTGGCCAACCAGAGTTGTATAATGACTTTATAACGAAGCAGTACAGTTTTTGCATTAGGGTCCATGAGTGTTTCAGGTAACAGGAAACTGGTGTCCATCCAGAGTATTGTCTTAAGTCGTAGAGTGATTTATATAAGGAGTGTTTTTTGTAGTAGGGTCTTGGAGTAATTGGAAGCTGGTGGCCAACTGGAGGATTGTGTTGAGTTGTAAAGTGACTATATTGCAAGGCAGTAGTGCTTTTGTATTAGGGTCCACAAGTGTTTCAAGTAATAGGAAACTGGTGGCCAACTGGAGTTATACATTGACTTTAAAACAAGGCGGTATTGTCTTTCTATTAGGGTCCAGGAGCGCTTCTGCTATTAGGAAACTGGTGGCCAACCAGAGTCATGTAGTGACTATATAATGAGGTAGTGTCTTTTCGTTAGGGTACAGGAGCACTTCTGGGAATAGGAAACTAGTGGCCAAGTGGAGAATTTTCTCGAGTTGTATAGTAACTATAAAACAGGTCGTAGTATCTTTCCATTAGGGTCTGGGAACGCTTCTGGTAATAGGAAACTGGTGGCCAACCAGAGTCATATATAACGAGGTAGTTTCATTTCATTAGGGCTCGGGAGCACTTATGGTAATTGGAAACTAGTGGCCAATTGGAGGATTGTCTTGATTCATATAGTAACTATATAACGAGGTGGTACTATCTTTCCATTAGGGTCTGGGAACGCTTCTGGTAATAAGAAACTGGTGGCCAACCGGAGTCGTATAGTGTCGATATAATGAGACGGTATTATCTTTTTTTTCCGCGCTCTGCAGAAGTGCTGCCTATTAATTATATCCAAAAGCTCAAAATCACATGAAATAGAGAATTAGCGGAGACGTGATGAAAATGGCTACCAGATTTACCGAAGCACTATCACGTCTCGCGTTTCACTTCCATTAATACTAAATTGAGTAGACACGGTCTCATCGTAGTCTCACTTCTCGAGCGTACAATTAGCATGTTCCACCAACTTCATACGTGTATATCATGTAAGCAGTCCGATAAAACACTGGCCCGATGCCTCCCGCCATTCTTGGGAGTGTTACAGAATTCACACCGTGAGTACAACCCGGGCTCAACAATTATCTGCCAAGCATAAATTTTCAAGGAAGAACTGTATACTTATGTAAATGATTTAGCAAACGAAAAAAATGCTTCCAAAAAAGCGTTCTGTGCATCCAGCGAGCACGCTCTCGCTCTCTCTCCATTTGGCTTCCACGTATCATTTGTGTAGAGTAGTTCTCGGTAGGAACAGGAGATCAAATCCCTGCTAATGAGATGAAGTTGTAATCAAAACTCATTTTCAACAAGGTCGTCTCCTTTGGTGGTAGCAAGTAACGACAATGGCGTTCGGTCTGGCGAGAGAGCTCTAATCCTGCACATATGCCCTAGTGGAGCCCAGGGCATGATGGCACGTCGTCCTTCGTACGACGCTCTCTCCTTGGCAGCGGGTTGGACGCCCGTTACCAGGGCTATAGGAAGAGTCGATTTTCTGCGGCTAATGAGGTAGACCGTGGGTTGACATGTGTAGGACGAAGACCTGTTCGATGCCGAGAAGGATGAACGGGGGGCACCGTAATAATCGCTCATCTCCATCTGTAGAGTTTAATTGCGCAGGAACTGAAATGACTTTACACCTCGCTCTCTCTCGCTCAATTTTTTTTTTCCATTGAATTTTTTATGCGCTTGTTTGGCCAAGAACTGTTGTACCTTAGGAATTTGTCCATCTGATGGGGCTATTTAGGTTCTCACAGACTATGGTAAACATGATTTGGCTCATAAGCTCTTAACATCAGGCTTACTTGCACTAAGACAGAGATTGCTCTATTGCAGTGCCAGGACTCCAGCAGTACCAACTGTTAAATAATAAAGCATTCCCTGTTTGTTGGCAGACTCCCTTCTGCCAACACAGAGCAGCCATTTTCTGGGTTTACCTACAGCTTCCCTGCTCATATTGTAAAACTCGGAACAGTATGTGAGTTGTACGTCGGTAGAAGTGGTACCAAAGCATCGCTCTTAGTCTAATCTGCTTAGTTTATTATTCTCCTCGGACCTTTTTGAGATCCAACAAGCATGCAGAGCCTTGGCAGCTCGAACAATGGCTGTGCTGTCATTCTGGATAACATTACGGACTTTTGCCTTGCGTTTGGGCTAATTGTTTTCGTGTGCATTTTCCTTTCCCCCTTTGGAAGGTTGTTGCCTAAAGCCAGCTTTGCTTTTGTTTTCCTGCCCCTTTTTGCGAGGAAAAAAAAAAAAAAAGTCGAAAAAAAAAAAGGGGAAATGGGTCTATTGTCCCCCCACGTGGATTTACATTAAGTGCATTTTTGTGTGTGTTTGGTGATGGGGAAAAATGGAGGGTTTCTCTTTCCTAATTCCCCAGTGGGTGGCCTGTACCAAAAGGGCCTGGCTGGTTTATTAGAACACATTGTAGGACCCTCTTCCCAAAGATACTAGGATGAGAGTTCAGAGAACAAGTGTTTTTGGAATACTCTTTTAGTAGTTTTTAAAACCAATGTGTTTTTTATGTAGTCTGATGTGGGGGGGTTTAAGGGGGGCTTTAGCTGTCAATGAGTTTTTAAATAGAAAACGTTTTCTTGTCTTTTACATAAAAGTAATAGAAAAAAAAAAGAAAAAAATTGGGTTGTTGGGTTTTCCCCCATAAAACCCCTTAGTTCTTGGTATAATTTGACTCACTACTGTTGTTTGGTGAGGGAAAAAAGGAGATGGCAGTCCATTTCCTTTCCTTTTTGGAATGGTGTAAGCAAAACAAGCCGGCGGGTTAGTCTAAAACATGTTTGGTGTCCTCCCCCTGTACGGGCTCCAACTGGCCCACGGGGAAAAAGAGGAACCCCCCGGGGGGCCCCTGATAGGGTTATTTTTTTTGTTTTTAGGGGGGGGGGGGGGGGGGGGGGGGGGGGGGGCAATAAAATTTCCAGTGGCCCAGAAAAGGTCAAAATTTGGGGGGCCTATAGAGTCAACTCCAACTGTGGGCCTAACTAACCTAGTCCGACATTGTTCCGTAGATACCATGATGAGCAGCTTAGAAAGAACAGTTAATTTTTGGGATATTTTTTTTGTAGTTGTTTTACCATATGTGTCGTAGTAGTCCCTGTGGGTTTTGGGTTTGCTTTATAGCCCGTCAAAGGGCTTTAATAGATTTGTTTTCTTTTCTTTTGATAGAAAATAACAGAAAAAAAAAGTAATCTGTTGTTTCCTCATACAAAAACCCAATGTTTGTTGAGTATAAATTGGGCACGTTTGTTAAGTATACATGTCTGGGAAAAGGGGGAGGAGAGGCGGTCCCATGTTCCATCCAGGAATGGCCTGTAAACCAAACTGGGCCTTGTTTATGTAGAACAGTTTTGTGTGTATTCTTTCCAGAGGGTACCATAAAAGCATTTAAAAGAAATTCTGATTTTGGGATACTCTTTTGTGTTGTTATGCCATATGTGCTGTATTTTGATTTTGCTAGAAAAACAATAGAAAAAGAAAAAAAAAATGGTCTGTTGTTTTCCCCATAAACCCATAGATGCTTCTTGTGTATCCTTGACATACGTTTGTGTAGGGTGCGTATGTTTTGATGTGGAAGGCCGTTTTTATGTTTCCTAATTATCCATCCATTGAGTAGCCGTAAAAGAATTGTTGGTGTAGAATATGTTTTTGGTGTACTGTATATAAATATCATGCCCAAACAGCATTGCTCAATTAATAAACTACAAATAGAGTTGCATCCTTTTGCAGCTGCTTCAAAGGTGTTTTCGGAGTGCATCTTTTGGGGCCCCAAAGGGGTATTTGGGCCCATGCCAGTTTCAGTGTAAAAAGAAAAAACTTTTTTGGGGGTCCCCCAAACCCTATCATGCCCAAATAGTATTACCCAATCAACACACTAAAAGGATAGAGTAGTATTCTCTGCAGATGCATTTCCAAATGTGTTTTTGGGGTGCAAACTTCTGAACTTAGGCTTTCAAAGCCTATGGTGCCACTTTTAGTAGTAACAGGACACACTGTGGGTGTTCTCTTACCCTACCATGCCTAAATAGCATTGCCCAATCAACAAACTACAGGATAGAGCAGAATCCTCTTCAACTGCCTTTCCATGAGTTTTGAAGACCAAATGTCATTGAGCTGCAAACTTTGGGTACTCAGACTATCAGAGCCCAATGATGCCCCTTCCAGTAGTAACAGATTTCATATTTATGCACCTACAGATATGTCCTTTCTTACCATCCTGTTGGCTTGATCTAACCTGAGATGAGCACCTTAGAAAGAGCAGCATGATTTGAAGATACTCTTTTGGGAGTTGTTTATACTATACATGTCTATGTGTTGTCCGGAAAGGCTGTGATATGGGTTGCAGACTGTCAAGGGGTTATTAAAAAAAAATAGTGAAGGGAAAAGGAAAAGTGGTCTATTGTCGACTCAAAGATGCATTTACATTGACGTACAGTGTGTGTATGGTGATGGAAGAGGGCAAGGCTGATTCTATCTCTCCTAATTATCCATCTACTAGAGTGACCTGTAAACAGAATTGGGCTAGTTGACAATTTGTGGTGTTGGGAGGCAAGGTTTGGGCTTTCAGGCTCTATGGCACAGATTCCAGTAGTAACAGGTCATCCTCTAGATTTCAACTTTATTCAACTACAGATGTGTCCTTCCCTACCTTCATCTTGGATTGACATAACATGAAATAAGCAGCTTAGAAAGAACACTGTATTTTGTGATACTCTTTGGGGAGTTTCATATGCTATGTGTGTCTACATGTGGCCACCAGTGGTTGCGATGCAGGTTGCAGTTGAGGGCTTTGATGAGCAGCTTAGAAACAACAGTGTGATTTTGGGATACTCTTATGGGAGTTGTTTATGCTATGTGTGTCTACATGTGACCACCAGTGGTTGCGATGTAGATTGCAGTCGAGGGCTTTGATGAGCAGCTTTTATATAGAAAAAAAAAAATGAGGAAAAGAAAAGTTATCTATTGTTGTCCCATATGAATCAATAGATGCCTCTTGTATTCACATAAATGTATAATAAATATCGATATGTTTGGTGATGGAGGGGGAGAGGGCTGGTCTTATCTTTCCTAATTAATCATCTGTTGGAGTGGTCAGGCTCTTACCAGAACCAACCTGACTGGTTGATGCAAAACATTTTTGGGTGTTCCCTTTCACTATATTGTATGTCATATAATGCTCAAATAGCGTTGCCCAATCAACAAGCCAGCAGATTGAACTGCATCCTATGCAGCTGCCTTTCCTTAGGTTTTTAAGATCAGACGTTGGGGTGCAAACTTTGGGTACTCAGGCTTTTAGAGGCAAAGGTGCCAAGTCAGTAATGACAGTTGATTATAGAAATTTCAAGAACAGATTTGTCCTTCCTTACCATCCTCTTGGCTTGACATAACATGAGATGATCAGATTTTAAAGGAAAACATAATTTTGATAAACTCTTTTGGGAGTTGTTTGTGCTGTATGTGTCTGTATGTGCTCCTCAGGGACTGAGATGGGGGTATTCATTGTGTATAGTTAGGGGGTCAGGGATAGCCTGCAACCAGGACAAGCCTAGTTGGTTGGTGCAGACCAGAACATAACTTGGCATGATGTGGGGCTAAAGCCATCTAGAGCTGCCATTGGAATGCCAGGGAGATCCCCCAAAGTGGGCAGTACTGCTCATTGAGAGATTGGGTTTGCACAAACTCTACCCTGTCAATGTTTGTTAGAAATCCTTTGAGAAGCAACATGTGTATGTGTACATACCTGGTGCAGACGCCTATATTCCACATAGTGCCCAAATTATACAATCATACAGTACCCAAATAGCATTGTCGAATCCATAAACTAAGGGATAGAGCTTCATCCTGTACATGTGCCTTTCCATAGGTTTACGCAAAATTTAGGCTACAGAATAAGTTGTGGTCTTTACAGTAGTGACAGGACATCTTCTAAATGAACTTCACTTAACTACAGATGTGTCCTTCTGTACATATCCCGAGATGAAATGCATGAGATGATTAGCTCCAAAACAACCCCATGATTTTGCTCTGCTGGGAGTTGTTTATGTTCTATGGGTCTATATATGGCCTAAAGTGGTTGTTGTGGGTATTGCAGCTTGTTGATGGTTGTACTAGCTTGTCATGATATTGTATTGAATTGGTACTATGAGTCCTTACTGAAATTCTCAGAAAAGTAGGGTGGACCCATGTGTAAGTTTTTTATTTGCTAGCGTAAATTAAACATAACCCCTACCTGTAGAAAGTAGGGTGACTACTAACACAAGTATGAGGAGGTCACAGTTTAGGGTTATGGAGTTTACTGACTAGTAGTGAAGGGTGGAACTAGGGTTAGGAAGTCTATTGACCAGTAGTGAAGGGTAGAACTAGGGTTATGGAATTTACTGACCAGTAGCAAAGAGTAGAATCAAGGTTATGGAGTTTATTGATCAATAGTGAAGAGTAGAACTAGGATTATAGAGTTTACTAACCAGTAGTGAAGTGTAGAGCTAATGTTATGGAGTTTATTGACTAGTAGTGAAGAGGAGAACTAGAGTTATGGAGTTTCTTGATTACTAGTGAAGAGTAGAACGAGGATTATGGAGGTTATTGACCAGTAGTGAAGAGTAGAACTAGTGTTCTGGAGTTTATTGAACAGAAGTGAAGAGTAGTACTAGGGCTATGGAGTTTACTGACCAGTAGTGAAGAGTAGAACTTGCAAGACTTTCTCAACTGGGCATGAATGGAAAGTTTAGAGAAAATATAAATTTCATTTTCAAAGAGGGCAACATCAGCACCGTAGTTGCCCTTAAAGAGTCGTGGTCCACCATATGAACAGTAAGAGGCCAAGATGTCTTTTAAGGTTGCATAATAGCTCCTTCCATCCCTGTAGCACCGAGCTTCCTGCCATGGAGGATGACTAACTGGGGTGCCTGGATAGAGCTATCTGAGCTGTGCTATCGCCTCTGAATTCAAAATGGCACCCACTCCCTGTGATAACACCACCTCCTCTTCCAAGCACTGGCTGCATCTAAGGAAAGTGGACAGCTAGACCTTCTGTATTCAGACCTTATCTATACCTGCTCGCTAAGTTTCTAAGCTCTCAACCACCACATAAAACAATGTAATGGGGCAACATTCAGGCCGTGAAACTTGGGTTTGACTCTTGATCTATGACTTTTGACCAACCCTCAGGGCCATCCACCATGTCCAGTAGTAATTCATCCAATGGCATTTCTTTTGTATAAGGTTGACTTGTCCAAATTAAAATTCGGGAGGGGTATGTTGGTTATTTCACATCAAGGAGCATGAAGGAACGAGGGGAAGAATCCGCAGTCCAGGGCGTTGGCCGCGTTGAGGGATCCGTTGACGGTAAAGTCTTCAGTTCCCATCGTCTTATGGGCGAACAAAGTAATAAAAAGGTTAAATACCTGTAATGGAAATGAGGATAAGCAAATGTTCTTGTTGTGGTTAGACCCGTACAAATCTTCTTGTTTTGAAGCCAGCATCTGCTAAACAAACCCTCAGCATGCAGTTCCCAAAAAAAAAAAAAAAAACCCAGTGCAGGCCAAGACTCTTGTATTTCTGTGTTCAGAATCTATCTTGGTGGGTGGCATCGAATCTGGGAAATCTCCCATCAGCACCCCCCGCTGGGGTCCAGCAATTCTCAGATATTGATTGGAATGCTTTTGTTTCGGTCATAAAACATTGGCTTGCTGCGACACCAAGGAAATGCCAGACATAGAGATTTCAGATGGAAGTATCATGCACAGCTTGAGCCAAAAGTCCCAGGACACCCTTTCATTTCAGAAACAAAATGGAATATTATGTATCTGAATCCCCCAGCAAGTAATGGGTGGGGGGGGTTATCTTCTAGGCTATGTCCAGAACATGGCCGCCAGCTTGAAAGCCGCCATCTTGGCTCATGGGCACGTTTTTCCGATAAGTTGGTGGTCATGTAGGATATCAAAGAAGAACTGTCTTAGAAACCGATTGCCGCAATCAGGTTTACAATATCTCTTGTGGTTCAGAAGTTTGGTTCAATTCAGAAATTTACAGCAACAACAGCTATTTGAGGTTTTCAATGTGTTATCCAATCGTTATGAACCCTCATTTACAACCTTCTGTGTTGATAACTTTTGGACCATAAGAGATGTTGCAAATCTAATTGCGGCAATTAGTTTCTGAGACAATTGTGGTCTTCTTTGATCGGTTACATGACCACCTTCCCATTGGAAAAACTTGCCCCGATCTAATATGGTGGCTTTCAAGATGGCGGCCATGTTCCCAACATAGCCTAAAAGAAAGGCCCCTCTCACCATTCTCTTGCTGGAGGATTCAAATAGGACATTTTACCATTTCATTTCTAAAATATCAGTGTCCTGGGACTTTTGACTCACCCTCTACTGTAACTTATTGATTTATTATGCCCCATTATTCCATGCACCCCTCTGTCTGGGATTGGTAGCAATGTTCATCCCGAGCTTCCACGTTCATGAGTCAGATGCTAGACCCAAACCTTGATTCAGGTTTTGTTCACATTGGTGTCATAGCTTCCCATTTTACAAGAGTTTAGCTTTTTAGATATATTTATAGTAGGGGACGTTCTCTAGGGGTAGAACTGAAATGTTTACATTATTCATTTACTTTCCAAAGACCAAATTAAGCAACTTTCTAAATGGTCTTCATTACAAATGTCCTATCCATTTGCTTTTGTATAGTATATACTGAAAAAGTCCTTATCCTGCTCTTGATGGGATCTCTGCTCATCCTCCTCCTTCACTAAGAGTTAGAGATAGCAGCAGGGAAATGGAGGAGGTTTTACATGGTAGATCAGTGCATAGAGAAGGAGGAAATCACCCAAAGAGGGTAGCTCACAGAGGCTGTTGACAGGGAGGAAAGCACACAAGATGATGAACAGACTGTGTACAAGTACAGAGAGAAAGCAGAGCACCCCCTACAAACTCTGCACCTCTGCTAACCATACTTTGGGGCTATGGAGCAGACAAATGAGAGGAAAGCACACAAGGCGGTGAACAGACTGTGTACAAGTACAGAGAGAAAGCAGAGCACCCCCTACAAACTCTGCACCTCTGCTAACCCTACTTTGTATGAGGCTATGGAGCGACAAATGTGAGGAAAGCACACAAGGCGGTGAACAGACTGTGTACAAGTACAGAGAGAAAGCATAGCACCCCCTACAAACTCTGTACCTCTGCTAACCATACTTTGTATGGGGCTACGGAGCAGACAAATGGGAGGAAAGCACACAAGGCGGTGAACAGACTGTGTACAGAGAGAAAGCAGAGCACCCCCTACAAATTGTACATCTCTAAACACACAAAGTTCAGTTTCAGCTTCTGTTACTGGGAGGACACCATCCACAGGAGAACATCTGACACTAGCAGCAGCTTCAAACTGGATATCAGGAGGTCTGACAGTCACTGAAGACCTAAAACTCAGTGCACTCTATTTCTTTCCTCAATGTAAACACTGAGATTTGTAAATATCCCTTTTTTCCATGTCAGAGGTGTCCATAACCGTTAAGTCTCCAACCTGTAGCTCCTTAATTGTTGTAAAACTACAAATCCCAGCATGCACTGAGAGTGAAAGTTAAGATTTTACTAAAGCTGGTGAGCCACAGGTTGGAGACCACTGCTTGCAGGGATAAGGTAACACACATGTAGGAAATCCTGTGTGGTCCGCTGGCTTAGTGGATATATAAGGTGAGATAGGTTGTGACACTGGGCAGCTTGTGACCTGTTGGCGGCTGCTGTGATGAAAAAATTGTGAGCAGAGAAATGGCGTCATTGTGAATAAGAGACGTGAAAACTGCAGAGCACCATTAATGTGAGGGG
>JAODAL010086455.1:0-10247 GCA_025379985.1 Phyllomedusa bahiana | reverse complement strand
AAAAAAGGGATAATCAATAAAGTAGACAACCCCTTTAATGACCAGCTAAATATTTTAGTTTTTGCCTCCCTGCGTTTCAACAGTCATAACTTTTTTATTTCTTCTGTGAAACAGTTGTATGAGGACTTGTTTTAAGCAGGAGAAGTTGTATTTTGGAGGAGGGGAGTGGTTTGAATTTACATACAGTATTAACTAATGCGTTATTTTTTGTAAAAAAATGTTTTGCAGCATAAACAAAAAATGTGGTTTTTGCATTTGTTTTTTTTTTGTCCCACTAAAAAACTTTAAAATTCTAAGGTTTTTACGTCTTTGGTACCAATTGGTGCGAGTTTTTTTTTTTTTGTGTTTTTGTGTGTAATGTATGCACAATAATTTTTTTCTTAAATATTTTTATTTTTTCCTACACTTTTTTTTTTTTTCCTTTTTTAAAACCCCAAAAAGGGGTTTTTCTTTTACAATTTTTTTTTACACTTATAATGTATTAGCTACCGTATGCTAATACATTACATTAGTGTCGTTGGCACAGTCGAGTGAGGGAAACAACAGGTAGCCTGACCGCGGGGTTTCCAATACAGACAGCCCTGGGGACCTAGAGTAACCCTAGTTTAGATAGTCCCTGGGCTCCAATGGAGCAGGGAGTCCCCTTTGAAAATGCCACAATCACAGAGCACGGCAATCAAAGGGTTAAACATCGGGATTGGAGGTTTTGAAATGGGACCCAAAATATTCTGCAGCGCGCTAAAAGTTTTCGCAGAAAGAAGACCTGCACCGCTCGCCGACCATAATCGGTAGGCGGTCGTAAAGAGCTTCTCCTCTTTAGTTTCCCATACTTGCTAGATTGGTTTCTTGACAATAACCCAATCGCAGAGACTCCCCATCTAGCACCAAAAAAAATTTTTCGTAACCTTTAGGAAACCTGGCAGTTTAGCAAAAACCATGTTCCGGGGCTTTCCCCTTTAAGGGACATGGCTTTAATACAAAAAAAAACGGATGTCCAAACAGTTGGTAACCCCCACCATGGGGGGCCCTTTATTCCCTTTAAATTTTTGCGGTGTAAAGACATATGTCTGCAAAATGGGGGCCAAAAGGAAGCACTTTTGGCCTTTCCTTCATCATTTAATCCTATGGATACATTTAGTGTCTGGAGCTTTCCTAGCATTAATGCTAAACAGACATAATACATTTTGTGTGTGCCTAGCCTACGTGTTCAATTTCTCTTAAGTGCTATGACTAGAGAAACCGTGCCTAATCAATGGGTTGTCAGTGTAGAACAGGGATGCACAACATGTGCTCCTTTGTGTGGCCTCCAGTCATCAGGACTGCATTCAAAATGAAGGTAACCGTATGGGGGGGAAAAGTAGGGGTGCCATGTTATTGGAGGGGGGACGTAGGGGTGCCAGTTTTTGGTGGCCTTAAAGGGGTACCACGTTTGGGGCAAGTTGGCTGCCCTGTTTTGGACCGTATACGCCCCGTTCTACCCCGGGGGCATGTTGGCGCCACTGTTTGGGGGCACTGTTGACTGGCAAAGTTAGGATGGCCCCTGTATGACGGGGATTTTAGGGGGGCCGTATGGCTGCCACTGTTATGGAGGGCACTGTATGACTGGCATTGTTATGGAACGCACTGTATGGTGGTCATATTATGGGGGGCACTTTAGGGCCGTAATACTATTTTAAGCAACCCAAAGAGCAAACCATTAAAAACTGTTTCCCATATTTTCTCTGGATTTTTTTGTCAAAGGGGTATTTTTTTCTGATAAAATCTTCCCAAAAATCTACCATCAAATTCAGATAGGTTCCAACTCTACAATAGGGGGAGATTTGAAGGGGCTGTATATGTTTAGTTCTCTCTAGTTATAGTTGTGAAACAGTCACTTCTGTAACCCCCAAAATCTACAATGAAAATAGACGCCTCATATCCTCTTCCTGGAGCACCGAGCAGGGGACCACCCCATTCTGATCTCTGGCGGGGGGGGGGGGGGGGGGACAGCCCTAAAGTGGAACCGTGACTCTCACCCATTTTGGGTTATTTATAATTGAAGACCCTATAAGGTTTTCTCTTTAAGATTTATTGCGGCCCCTGGAGAGGTAGGAATATGGCTGGACCCTAAAATGTTGTGCACCTGGTTTAAGATTTTCTTTGTAATCCTCTATATTCTGGTCAAGAGCTGAGGAAAACTGGATTGAAGACTCCTGCCACAGCCATATTAACACCAAATTCCCTCATGAAGATTATGACAATAGGTCTTCTAACCTGGAAACTCCATTTTCTATCAGTCAATGGCGGGATTTGGGAGGTGGGCTCTGGGTTGTGTTTTGGGGATACAAGTTTAAATTTGGTCTTACAATGTCCTATACTGTATTCTGTTTTGTACTACTTTATATCTGACCAATTAAAAGTTTATGGTTAAAAAAAAAAACAGCAATGGCGGACATTACTGATGCTTTCCATCCCACAGGACTAGTAAAAGTCTCTTCTTTATCTCTTGCTGAGGATCAACTCAGCGGCTTCACTTGTGTAATTCTATCCCTCAACTGCATTATTCTAGTAGTTTTTTGTAGCTTAGTCTCACTTAGGTTGGGTTCACATCCATAATGTGTGTTAATTACGTGTTCCGAAGTTAAGCCGTGTGGAACCTTGCCTTCAAAACTTTCCTACAGGCAAAACGGAAGAGATTATGGGCCGGGGCTGAAATGCTATGCCTGCTCTATATGTGATTGGGTAACTACTATTAGATAACAGCTGACACCCGCCACTAACAGCAGGGATCGTTGGTGCCAGTGATTAGTGTGGCGATCGCTGGTTCTGGCGTCTAAATGAATGAGGAAAATGTGTGGCATCGCTCCTCTAACCGAGTAGTTTCTATGGGAAGCCGAAAAGGCTATAAAAACAAAAATAGGCCTTTCATAGCTGCCAATGTTACTGCTCCCTATGAATACCACCAGTGGCAGAAAGTAATTGAAGTGCCATCTTGGTACACCTTCTGCATTGATTTGAATTTCATTTTTGTTTGTATCCTCTGGTGACTGCATGTATGATTAGGGGAAAAAAAAGTTTTAAAAGTATCTAAAAAACTAAAAATAAAAGTTTAAAAAATGTTCAAAAATCACCCCTATGTTGCCATCTTTACAACTGAAAAAATTAGACATAATCCGTTTAAAAATTGCCACATCATTGACAAGTCTGATCATAAACCCTAAACCAACATTGGACGGTGCCCATACCTCCTAGCTTAGAAGGTGTGCAAGGTAAATTGGACATATAGGTACATCCTGGTTCCTGTGGGATCACAAGCCAGCCATGATCACTGCATGGAAACCAGCTGTAAATTACAGCTGGCCCCTTGCTGTCACCATCGACCTGAGCTCACTCGAAAACAAAGGGAGGGAGCTGCTCTGTCTGCATTGGCATAGCCACAATGAGGGTCCACTGCTGCTATGAATCTTCATAAAATCCAGAAGCCTAACAAAGGCTTCTGGCATGCCTGTGAGTCATATGCCAAGAATAGTTGATTGACAGTTACAATGCATTGCAGTAGTAATTTGAAGATCAAGTAAAGTAAAAAAAAAAAAAAAAAGTATAAAATACAAAAAATTAATAATGAAAAATTACACTACCCATTTCCCCTTTAGAAAAGCCCAAAAACCCCAAGACCTTCTTCTAAACCATCTCTCTTGCCCTCTAGGTCGTGGGATGGGAAGATCTTCCTCTATATAGTGACAGATTATAAATGTCAATATTGATAGATTTTGGAAACAACCTCGATTCCATCAGCAAGACTTAAGTCTCCGTTTGCATAGAAGTTAGGACGAATGGAAGATCTTACTGCTCTATCTCAAACCAACTGTGGTCATTTGACGTGTCTGGAAAACCATGGATGTTTACTGTTTCCTTACATGACTTGTAGTTTCTACTTTGTTATAAATTGGATTGCAAACCTTTATGTTAGGAGCCTTACTTCTTCTTGTGTGTCATGTCCTTGTCTTCCCCTCCCCTGCTCCCCTCCCTGTTTTTTTAGTCTGTCTTAACGTCTTGGAAAGTAAACTGGGTTACTTTACCGTCTAAGATCTGTCTCTCAGTGGCCCCAGTGAAGGGCCGCTATTGGGTTGTGGATTAGAAATGTATTTTTAGTTAATTCATACTGAGAATTTATTGTTTTATACTGCACTTTGTTTTTACTAATTTGATGGACATAGTATCTCTTTAATTTACTGATACGGCTTTGTTGATCGTATTTTTATACTAAAAATTTAATAAATATTTTCAGTTTAAAATAAAGAAAGCCCCAAAAAAGATTAAAAATGAATAAAGTACACATATTTGATATCGTCATGTGTGTAACAACCTAAAACAACAAAAGCTTCCCACGTGTGCAAATTCTAGGAATAGAGAAATAAATCTAAACAAAAGAAAAAAACTTATCTTTAAAAACTACCTTATTTACACTCAATTTAAAATCTATCTATATAGGTAAATCGGGGACACCACAAAAAAAAGGGACAATTCTAAGCTGTCACATCACCATGAGCCCTATAGTGCCTACCACAGCGGGACACCGCCCCCGTTAAGGGCGACCCAGTAATTAACTCTACGCTGTTACTATATAAACACCCACCTATATTATTAATAGGTAAAGCACAATAGGTCAAAAGGGAAATTACAGCTTATTGGACAATGTGTCTACCAATTAAGTGGAGATTCACAAAACGGCGCCAAAGGTCGGCGCTATTGGACACTATAATGATAATTCCAATAGTGAGAATAATGTAAAACCAAACTACTCTCCATTAAGGAACTATAAATTAACCATAAATAGACAACAACCGAGTCAAAGAACTAGGGTTGTACTAGAAAGTGACCAATACTTATCTGCGCCATTCAAACCAGATGGTAAGCTGCAGTCAGTTAGGCGTTGAAACCCAGGCGCCAGGTATAGATATTGCTCTGCTAAAACTACCCCAAAACGCCTTTCGTTCTCCCATTCCTGGGGATTCCTCAATGGGTCAAACAAATACACATCCATCTACAAAAAATACAAAACAACAATTTTATTGTTGGATAATTCAAAAAGAAATTTATTCCTATTCAATACATGTTAATGCCCAAAACAAGCTAAAACATATTAAAATAGTTACCTGAATCTCCAATCTATTTATCACAGGGATTCCATGTGGAGTTCGTTCTCAATAGGAGTGGTGTGTCTCCATATGATGGGAAACTCAACATGGGTGATTGTGAGTATTCTGCGTCCACCACTTTATCCCAAATTGGTAGGGTATATATACCCCATCCCCACCGAGGGATATTCCTCCAACCAGTGAGGAGAAACTATGCCCCCTTACATTATATCCAAACCAGTATACTACGCTAGGCGAATCCGGCGTCTCAAAAAGTTAGTGGCGCATGTCCGCAATGTTTTTTTCTTTTTTGTTTTTTTTTTTTTTTTTTTTTTTTTTTTGTTTTTTTTCTTTTTTTTTTTTGTTTTCTTTTTTTTTTTGTTTATTTTAGCCCGGCAGCGCCGAGTTCACTGCGTCCCACCGCGCATGCGCCAGCCAGTGGACGTCTATCAATATGTGAAGGCGCACGCGCGGAAACCTTATAATGGCGGCGCCGGGCGTCAGGCTCAGTGTACTGCGGACTGCGCCAAGAACGGTTGCCCACATATAACTGCGCGCATGCGCATTGTCCATGAATAGCGACCCCGCGCAATGTATTAACAAATCAAAGATGTTATGTGAGCCACATAACAAACAGCGGATGGACGGAGGGCGTACAAAATACAAGCCCGAAATCCGGGACAGTGAGACAATACTAGCGTGGCCCTTGTATTGATGGACTCGCAATGACTAGCACCAGATAGCCTTACAAAGCATGTATAATCATGAACTTATATAACGTAGTAAACATTTATAAGATATATGTTAGTATTATAATTATAGGTATTAGGCATAATTAAATCACTATGAAGGGAAATCTGTGTTTCTATGAGGGTTTTATGAATTTTTATGATATCTGTGAGGTGTTACTGGACCAAGCACATAAACGACAATGACTCATTCAGCCCCGTTGGAAATACACAGTTAGTTTATATATCCACTGTGTTTCACTTTGGGTAAAATGAGTCTGTCCCGTCGCCACTCTCAAGGAGGGTTTTTACTAAAATCAACTCCTTTGAATCGAATGCTCATCCTACCTCATGCTTGCCCGATGTGTCTCGCATGGTGTTCTGTTGTTTCTTGATATCACATGTGTTCACGATTCTCCTCCTCAACTCTCTGCGTGTTTTCCCAACATAGTTAGCCCCAGGGGCATGGCTGATAGATAACACCACCGAACACAGTTGATAATCCTTTAATGGTGTATTTAAGGATGTCAGTGTTCCAAATGTTTTGCAGTTCGTGACATATTGACAAAATTACACATGCCAATTTGAAACAACCATTTGGTTGTCTACCTAGCCAAGTTTCCCTCTGCGGGGCCACAAAATGGCTTCTCACCAGTCGGTCGGGACTCCGCCCTTTACGGTACGTGATGGAGGGGAGCAGGCAATTCCCTCAAAATCTCACTGCAGGAGTATTCTCCAGTACTCTTGACAATACCATAGATCTTATCTGCCTGTGGGTTGTATTCCCAATGATCGAAGATCGTTTTCTCTAGCCCTCCATTATTATCCTGCTAATCTTAGGACCAGAAGACCACCCGGTCCTCCTGTATCGCTTTGATATGCCTCTTGAGAGAGATTGGGTTTTCCTCTAGTGACGACCTCTCCCTAAGGCCTTTGCCGACTCTTAAAAGTATAAGGCCCAGAGCAATTTCTCCTTGGCGGAGTATTGCCCCCGAGGAATTTCCCTTCAAGTGGTCTCGGGTGACAACTATCCCCCCTAAGGTGGCTTTGGTGGCAGTCTCTTTTCTTAAACCTTATTTATTTTAAAGTGTAGTCAGAATTTTTGGAGATAGTAGGGTCAAGGAACTGTTAAGGTGTATTATTAGCAGTGAATGTAAATTTTAAAACCAATTGTGTTATTGTTTAGGGACCCCACAAAATTAGCAAAAGACGACATCTCCTTTCCATAGTATGAAAATGTCGTCGATTTTATCTTGCCCACATCACAACACGATCTGTCCAAACATTCTTTCTTCTTCATTAAAGACCAGGTGTTCTCCCACCAGCCCAAGAGAATTTGCGTATGTGGGAGCCATCGGGCTCCCCATCGCAGTGCCCTGAGCGGTGGTAGATCTAGGTCAAAACAAAGATATTATTTTCCAATGAAAAATTTTAAGAGGGACAGAATAAATTCATTGTGTTTATTGACTTGGGGTTCCCGAGTATCAAGAAAATATTTCACCCCTAAAAGTCCTTATCGTCGGTATAGATGAAAACAAAGCCTCGACATCTATGGCGCACAACAGGGTATCCTGGTTCAACCGTTTAAACCTTCTTTAATTTTTAAAAGTAATCAGACGTTTTCTCTGATATATGAGCGCAACGAAGTAACAAAATCTCTCAAATTACTGTCCAATTTAAATACCCCCAAAATTTTTGGGGCAGACTCCCTATCCCCGATTACTATGGGCCTACCTTCAGGGGATTAATACCCCTTATGTACTTTGGGTAGCCGTAGAACGTAGCTCTTTTTCGGGAAAAATCAGGGAGAAGAAAAAAGCATATTCATCTATCATCCCCCCTTAAGTTGTACCAAGAGGGTGGCTGTAGGATCTTTTTTAACACTTCATAGCCAGATTTATCTTGAAGGATGTCTAAAACACATTCTATGATATTGGTTTACATCCATTCACAACCCCATTCCCCCCTTATCAGCCGACTTTGTGACTATTGAAGTATCCCTTTAAAATCTTTAAGGCCGTCTTCATTCTAGAGAGGTTATGGGGTCCTTTGTGGTATATTAAGATCTCTCATTTCCCCCCAAAATACAGGTTTTGAAAAAAGAGTAAATGAGGGTATGGGGGGGGGGTGGTGCCCTCTTGCTCTTAAAAATAAAGGGTAAAAGGCCCCTTTCCCCCAGGGTCTATTTTCCCTCTGTAGGTAAAAACCAAAAGTTTTACCCCCTTAGATCATTAAAAATCGATCCCCAAATCCTCACATTCTTTTTGTCCTTTTTTTGGAAGAATCTGCCCATTTGCCTTCGGACGAAAGGTGGTGATTTTTAAACCCCACTCAAACCCCCAAAAATTTTTGTGGGAACGAATGTAAGCCCCCTTCTTAAAATTTTTTTCGGTGTCAGAGTTTTGCCTTGGGAGAGGTGAGATCTGTAAATTATCCTGGATTTTTTTCTCTGGGAGTATTCCTTTTTTCCCTTTGGGTATTGGGGGGCTGTCTGTTAAAAAGGCCCCCATGGAAATGAGAGGAGGACGACGAAAACCCAGGGGTGTTTCCATGATTTTTTGTTTTTTATAATTGCCTTCCCCTTTTTGCCTTTTCCTTTTCCTTACCTCCCCAACCTGCGGTGAATATTCCTTTTCACTCTAAAAATTCCGCCTAGATGATGATATGTCTGTTTCGGTTTCTCCCTTTGAGTTTTTAGATAGAAGGAGTAACCCCTCCTTCTTTAAATTTTGCAAGTCCCTCAAAAAAAATTTGTGTTTACGTTCCTTGATATAACTTTGGTGTCTTGAATTTTTTTTAAAATTCTCCCTCTCTTGCATAAAAGTCCGATTCAGTTAAATTTTTTAAAGTGAGTTCGGACGGCTTTTCAGACTCCCCTTTAAGTTTTTCAAATCTCCTTTTTTCCCCTTTTTAAGGTTTTGCTGAAGCGTAAAGAGACCCGATAGCTTTTTTTCCCCGCTTCCAATACTGGTCAGTCTCAATCTTCGCTGGGCAAGGGTGATCCCTTTAAACCCTAGGGTAATTTTTGTTGTATATAATGCTTGGGTGAAATTTCCCACCCGGAAGTGGAGTGTCTTTTTGTAGCCGTGTCAATCCCAAATGCTGCTTTTGTGGGGGAAAAGTGGGGCTGCCAAAGCCTTATCCGAAAAAACGTCATGTGCTTCCGAAAACCCTCCACTAGGATTATGTTTGTAGTTTCAAACCCACCTTTAATAATTATTGAAAAAAAACAAAAAGCTTCCCCCGTGTGAAATTTTTAGGAATAGGAAAAAAAATTTAAACAAAAGAAAAAAAATACTCCCTTTAAAAAAACCTTTTTTACACTCAATTTAAAAAATTTTTTTAGGTAAATCAGGGGGCACCAAAAAAAGGGGCAATACCCTAAGTGTAAATACACCTGAGCCATAGTGCCCCCACAGCGGAGACCCGCCCCGTAAGGCGACCCCCTAATTAACTCCCGCTGTTCTTTTTAAGCCCCGCCTATTTTTTACTAGGGTTTTTTCCCTTTTTTTGTGGTGTCCCCCATTTACCTATATAGATGATTTTAAATTGGTGTAATTAAAAGGGATGTTTTAAAAGGGGTAGTTTTTTCTTTGTTTAGGTGTTAAAAACCCAGCCTATAAACTGTCAGCTTGGTAAGAAAAATAACAAAAATTATGGCTATCCGAGCAGGGGTGTTTTATAGGTCGTGCCCTGGCACTAAACCCGAATAGCCCCCATTAACATTTGCATTACCCGCCCTTTCCCGTTTTGCCACACCCCCCTTCAAAAGCCAGCCCACTATAAACCCTGTAAAGGGTTAGAAGAAAGCTAATTGAAGGGTTTGCTGTTATCCAGCTTTCCCAGACATTGGAGAAAACCCCTTTTGCATCGGAAAGGGGAGATACCCCCAAAAAATGGCCTGAACTTAAAACCCCTACATACAACCAATTTTTCCTATACAATGACCATGGGGGTAGGGAAACCTGTACACGGGTCTGCAGACTGTTTTCCCCCCATCAGGACCCAAAAGTGGTAGCACCAGTGTAACAGGCTCTGCAGCTGTTATTACCACCATACGAACCCTATGTGGTAGACACCCCTGTACACAGGCCCCTTAGACTGTTTTCCACCCTCAGTACCTATAGTGGTAGACCCAGTGTACACAGGCTTGCAGATGTATTTACCCCCCTCAGTGACCATATAGTGGTAGACACCAGGTAACCAGGCTCTGCAGACTGTATATTACACCATTTTATGACCCTTAGTGGTGACACCAGTGTAACGGCTCGCAGACGTATATTTTTCCCCCTTTCAGTGACCTATAGTGGTAGCACCCGTGTACACAGGCTCTGCGACTGTTATTCCTCCATACAGTGAAAATTTTTTGGGAGACACCCGTGACCAGGGTTGCAGAAAAATA
>JAODAL010086454.1:0-10247 GCA_025379985.1 Phyllomedusa bahiana | reverse complement strand
GTTTTTTTATAAGAATAACTGATGAAAATCAGACATTACATTTGAATTGTGGTTCAGCCAAAACATTTAAACTAAATAAATAAATAACGAAAATGGCCTGGAAAAAAATAATGCTATCCCTAGAAAAGGTTGAAAACAATTCTAATATAGGGGGATGTTAGATTATGGTGTTTCCTGTAATCAGCATCATAGGTGTCTTCAATTTTGTGATCAGTCAGTTAGCCTATTTAACGGGTGATCTGTTCAAAAGCAGTAAAGAAAAAGAAGAGCCAGAGAAGGAGTGCATCTTCGTGTATTATCGTCAGTATCCAATACGAGTCGTAATTTCAAATGTAACTGTTTTAATTATATTTTATTACTCTCTGAGGTTTTTTCGCTTCCCTGGGTCCCGTTTTGATTGTTGGCTTTTTAGTAAGCCTAATCACAGGAAATATTCTTGGTTTTTTATATATCTAAAGAGCGAAAAGTAGTGACTGTGCTGTTTGTTATAATGGTTTGTACCACACTGACCATAAAACCAATGTAAGCTAGGGAAAGATTTGTTTCAGGAGATTATGAAGAAAATTATAGACAAATAAGTTAAAGGTAACTACTATAAGACCACCTCCAACTAGCATGATGTTCCTGTTACTACAGTTACACTGGAAGGGAAGATCTCTCCTTAAGGAGAGCACCGAACGAACGGCTTGTAGAGTTTTTGTTTTGCCTTTTCGCCCTCTACTTAGCATCTGTATATCACAAGGCATTATGGGAAAGGGGCTGAGAAGCCCACAGCCCCTCTGTTGGTTTTTAAAAATCCTCAATTTGCTTTTGACCCACCGAGTCTTGAGAAAGAAAATAAGGATTTTTTAGCCAAGCCAGTATCTTCATCTACGGGACAACGTTTTGTTTCGGGATTTTTGTCCCTCTTCAGTGCAGGCAGATAAGATACTGCGGGCTGTGTGGGAGGCATCGGGTAGCTCAGGAAGCGAACATCTCCCCTTTAAAGGAGAGCACCGAACGAACGGCTTGTAGAATTTTTGTTTTGCCTTTTCGCCCCTACTTAGCATCTGCATTTTCACAGGCATTATGGGAAAGGGGGCTGAGAAGCCACAGCGCCCTCTTTTGGTTGTAACAAATCCTCAATTTGTTTTGACCCACGAGTCTTGAGACAGCAAAAAGGAGTTTTGAGCCAAGCCAGTATCTCTCATCTACAGAAACGCTTTTTCGGGATTTTTGTCCCTCTTCAGTGCAGAGCAGAGAAGATACGGGGCTGGCTGTGTGGGGGGCATCGGGTAGCTCAGGAAGGGAAGATCTCCCCTTTAAAGGAGAGCACCGAACGAACGGCTTGTAGAGTTTTTGTTTTGCCTTTTCGCCCTCTACTTAGCATCTGCATATCACAAGGCTATGGGAAAGGGGCTGAGAAGCTAAAAAATCCTTTTTGCTTTCTCAAGAGTCGGTGGGTCAAAGCAAATTAGGATTTGTTACAACCAACAGAGGGCGCTGTGGGCTTCTCAGCCCCTTTCCCATAATGCCTTGTGATATGCAATGCTAAGTAGAGGGCGAAAAGGCAAAAACAAAAACTCTACAAGCCGTTCGTTCTGTGCTCTCCTTAAGAGAGATCTTCCCCTTTCCCGAGCTACTCAATGCCTCCCACACAGCCCGCCCGTATCTTCTCTGCTCTGCACTGAAGAGGGACAAAAATCCGAAACAGCGTTGTCTGTAGATGAGAGATACTGGCTTGGCTAAAAAAATCTTTTTGCTTTCTCAAGACTCGGTGGGTCAAAGCAAATTGAGGATTTGTTACAACCAACAGAGGGCGCTGTGGGCTTCTCAGCCCCTTTCCCATAATGCCTTGTGATATACAGTTACACTGATCATTTAAAAGTTTAAGATCAATGGGACTGTAGTAAACCTCCCTGATGTGACTACAGGATAAAAATTGATGACAAATTGAAGAGACAAATAATATGAATGATAGCCAAAGAGCCTAAAAGAACTTCCAAAATCTTTAGAAGAAAACTCCAAGGCAAGGTACTCGTGTCAGAATCCCATCCTCACTGTCTTTGCCAACTGGTTATTGGAAGTACGAGGAGGAAGTCAGTTGAAAGCAAATAAAAAAAAATTAAAAAGTGTACTTGACTTTGTCAAAATGCATATTGCCCAGCCCAAAGCTTTTTGAGAGATAAAAAAAAAAATGTTGCTTTTTGACAAGTCACAATGTGTCCAAAAAATGCAAAAGGAACCCTAAGAGACAGAACATTGATCTATTAAAAACAGGGGGAGGGCTTGGTTTTGTTTTGGGGATACTTTTCTGTTTGGGCACAGACAAGGCTGGTTTTTTTCCCTTGGGCCCCATAGGCGTTGCCCAGGGGTCCTATAGTTAGGGGACCCGGGGTTAGCGTCGTGATGATTCATTCTGTGTATGTATTTTATTTGGAAAAACTGTAAACCATAATTAAAGATATATAAAAAAGAAATGTGTTTTAGCTATTTGTTTGCAGTTATATTTTTTATACAAATAATTTTACCCCAATTAGGGGTTTGTTCCCCGGTTATTTGGGCAGCACTTTGCCGCGTATTGACTTTATACGCGAAATAAAAGGCTAGGGGATTATGAGTCATCCCCCTGCGTGTTAATTTTTGTATTGTAGTGGGGAGGGAATTGACTGTCAATTGTTCGCGGGATTTGTGCCGCGAAAAAAAGATGTCAAAGGGGCGGCGGGCCGCCCCCCCCCCTGTGCTTTGGAAATTTGCTTGATCAGGGTGCTGCCCAAAAAACCTTCGTGCCTAATACACCCCCTGTGAATTTCCCTAAATAAAATTTTTTGATTGTTCTAATGACATCAATTGAAAAATTGTTGTATTTTACGTGCCCTTATTTTTGAGACCATTAATGAAATGAAAACCCCCTTTAAGGGGGGGCATAGGATCATCAATTTGTGTCCCATGCTGTCCTACTTGTAGTGTAATTGCGTAGCTGGTTGATGTTGGTTTTTTAAAAGTTAGTTTTTTTAAATTAAAGATATAAAACCCCTGTCTTTACAAGTCTTTTTACGGGTCTGATGTATCCTAAATATAACTAAGAATTATGGGTAGAAACTATATTTCAAAAGGTTTCAGTATGGCAACCAAGTGTTTCGTAAACAGGTTTATGTGATTGATTTGGGCTTTCATGTGTTGGCACCCCTTGGCACGTTGGTATGGAAATTTTAACTTTCTCGATTTTGAATTTTTTAAACCAATTAGGCAATTTTGAGTTTTTATTTTTTTCTTTTTGTTTTTTTTTTCTCTTTTTCACTCTAGATTTTCTTGTTCTTTATTTAAACTTGTGGTAAGTGATGATCTTTTCATGCCCTGTCCTCAGGGTTAGACAACATATTACAAAAACGGGTAAGGGGAAACGATGAGAGAGACCCTTTCATTAAATTTTTTGATTTATTTAAAAGTCTGTAAACCATGATCTTTTTTTAGACAATTTTTGTGTGTTAGTTTGTTCACAGGGCCCGCAATGGGAAATTTACTGAAGGCGTACTTAAACTTAAAAGAAGAGCAAAACCTTATATATAAATCTCCAAGTTTGTTTAGGTGAAATGCTAAAACTTATAGAAAAGTAGAAAATTTTTATAATTTAAAAGGGGGTTTTCCCAAATCTGAGAACCCCTAGACGGGCCCCGACCGAGTTAAAATAAAATTTTCTGGGATTCACTTTAGATTACTATATATATTTTTGTATAGGATAGAAAAACTATACTTTTAAATACCACCCAAAAAGTTTAGTATTAAGATAGTATGGACAAGAATTAAACTGATTCAGGATACAATAAGATGGAAGTATTGATTTTTTACTCCAAAAAGTTATGGACATGTGATTTTGGTTTTAAAATTTTCTTTCTTTAAATACATAAAAATTTTAATCAAATTCTGTATATGTTTATCGTTTTATGTTATAATCATCTATGCATATGATATATAAATCCTATTTGCAACTTACTTTCATCTTATGTATATGTATTGTGACGACTCACTCTCGTCTGGACGCCCTCCTGGACTGTCCTGGGGATACTTTAGCTTACGGATCGCCGCTTTGGTTAAACGGATGGCACTCCAACATAAGGCACTCCGACTGCAGGCTTTTGCTTAACTGGC
Organism: Phyllomedusa bahiana; assembly: GCA_025379985.1. NCBI lineage: Eukaryota > Metazoa > Chordata > Amphibia > Anura > Hylidae > Phyllomedusa > Phyllomedusa bahiana. Next base: position 6,119 of record JAODAL010086454.1, on the reverse strand, counting down.
CTCAACCAGTTTTATTGAGGCACAGGAAAAAAATACAAAACAAACAAAAATCTCAGGCCACTGACTAAACACTATGATAGTTCCTCTCTATACCTGGTCCGGACCTAGCATCCAAATACCAACCAATGACCTAGTACGTCACCAAATTTAAATGGACTTCCCTAAAGCCTCTGGGGGGCCAGAACTCTCTCTCCAGCTCTCCTGCTCAAACTTCCAGATAGAAGACCACACACCCCAGGACACATGCAGTGCCAGGATTTTTTTCCAGGGACCTTCCAAAAGCCTGACTTGGAATGCGGGAACGGCCTCCCACCCAACACTATGACGTTCCGGGAAAAGCCAGTCCATAATAACCACAAAGCAGCCATGCTAGATACATGTGCCAGCAACATACGGCTACTGACACCAAATATCTGGCTTCCCCGCCGATACCAGGTCCTCGGTGGCACATCGGCAGAAGGATACCTGCTGTACTCCCCATATTGGCAGAAATCTGCAACCACCTAAGGTCGCTCTGCTACATATCCTCCCCTTTCCGTATGTCTTTGTCACCCTGCGGAATCAGTTCTCCAGGGTCAAAACACCTACTTTGGGGAACCCGCTTAAATAACTCACACTGCCCTCTGTTTCCCTGGGCAGGAACCACACTTTTCTCATCCATTTGCCTACTTCCTATTGAAGTAGGCCACTGTTGCCATCATAACACTGGGACCTTTCCGCACTCTCTTTCTCTCTCTCTCCCCGACTGTCTCATTGTCCTGAAGCTGTGGACCTGCAGTATCACCATGAGAGCCAGACTTCTCCCCATCACAATTTAATGTCAAGGACTCGCTCGTCCATCCATACACCTGACTCACAAAAGCAGGGAAACCACATTTACAGTCTGTTTTTTCCTCTGCATGCACTAATCTTGTATGATTCTGGGTGTCACTCTCACGATCTGGCAGTAATAGTATGCACTGAGGCCGATCGCTGGTAACCAGGTGTGGATCCACTGCGATCACCACAGGCGAGGTGGTAGGTGGAGATCCATGCCAGGGAGCGGAGTCTAAGGGGCCCCTGGTCTTCACCGAAGCCCGCCACAAAGCAGGACGGACTTTGCTTTGGGGAACCCCCAGGTCGCTACCCCTGAGTGGCTACCTGGGTGACAGCGAGGTCAGGACAGGAATTTCCAGGCACAGAAGGGTGGTAGACAGGTACAGCAGGTAAAAGAAAGGGAGCAGGATTCAGCAGGAATAAACGTATGCTCCGCAGGTTTACAGCAGGATACTGAACAGGTGCAACAGCGGGAAAAACCAGATGGATAACAAAGGATACAGCAGGTAACTGGATGGTATAATGGCAGGATTCAGCAGGTAACTGGATGGTATCATGGCAGGGTTCAGCAGGTACTGGACAGGTATAGTGACAGCAGAAGACAACAGACAGGTGGTCAGAAGCTCAGATGGACTTCAGGAACTGAACCAGCATCTCAGGGGTTAAGTCCAGGATAGCAGACCTGAGAAGCTGGCAGGAGTAGCATGGGAACAACACACAATGGAATGACCAGAGCAAAGACAGGACTTCATCTTATAAGCCAGGGGTCACAGGTCAAGGAGGGTGAACAGGACAGAGAACCTATAAAGGGCAGGAAGCTACCCCCGTGCGCCCTAGGGCGCAGTGCGCACACAGGCCCCCAGGAATAAATACAAGGAAAGGGACAGACACGCTGATGGTCCATGGCAGTGACCGTTGCGCGAACCGTGACAGTCACTGGTATCACATGAGCTTTCAGGCCACAAAGGTATTTGACGGGGTGGGCCATCTCAGCAGGCTTTACATCTCACTATTAGGAGGCCCAAACCATGCCTGCTCTTTCAATAAAGACCTCCCCAATATTCCGCATGCACGCTACTATTTCCAGAGTCCAACTGACAACCTCTATAGACAATTTGTTCGTTACAATGCATTTCTGGACACCTCAGTGTCAGAGGGGCACCTTCCCCTTTTGAACAAATTCTTTCCGCTCTGTTTAGCAGCAGATCCCCTGCAGAACATGTGGAGATGTTTTCCCTTCACATCCCCCGTAAAAAGTCTCTAAGGGAGAAAATCTCAGTTTCTATTGGGTCACTCCTAAATCTTGCACACCAACAAGTTCATAGCGTGCACTGGAGTCAATAGCAGACCTATTTACAAATGGGATATCAGTCATTGCAGTCTGGCCATCTTTATGGTTCTCCAACTCATACACCAAACTGGCTGTGTTCACATTAGGCAACTCCATCACATTTTTAACACCAGTAGGTGCAGCAGGTATCTGGCTGCTGAGGACACACACCTGCAGTTCTCCACAGACCCCCAGGACCTATCACCTCCGTGATAACTGTTAAAATGTCCCCCCGATTACCACTAGGGGCACACCTGCAACTGGCATGTTACCATCACATTCACACAGTGTGCTGGGGTCAATGATAGACACATTTACCAACTGGGCTCCAGGCACTTCACACATAGCTGTAGGGCACTCAGTCATAAGTTTTCCCCACAGGAGATGCAGAGGATACCTTGTTGCTACAAGCAACCACATTAGCTCCACCTGAGACTGTAGCGGTGGCACATTTCTCCCGATAGTCATCCACCACAGGACACACATCCTCTATGATACTCACAGCACTGTTAACTACGGCCTCTAGGGGCGCACTTGAGCTTCTCTGCTTTATAGCTGGGGCTGGCATTTCTGCAGAAGCTAGTTCACACTCTGAATTAACTTCACACATAGCCCTGACCGCCATGACCTCCAGGGGCAGACCTGAGCTGCTCTCCACCACTGTAGTAGCTGTAGCACCTCTAGCTGCTTGTTCACACAGAGCCACAGTAACTGGAGCTAATTTTGTGATACAGCTAACTTCCCCCTGCGTAAGCTGCGTGACATAACTATTAGTTCCAGGTCAAATTGCATTCTACAATACCATCAACTCCACTCTTGAATCAATAGGCAAGCTTGGCACCCAGAGTTGATAAAAAAAACGAATGTGAGTTTATACAACTGGAAGAAACCCCATTCTCATCTCAGCTGAAGATTTTGCCACACAATTCAAAAGCAAGATTGACAATATGAGAAAAAGTTTCCACCTACATTCCTGGCTGACTTTGTGCATTTGAGTGTGCGAGGGGAGGGGTGTGTGTGTATATATGAATGTGTGGGGGAGGGATATATGGAGTGTGCGGGGGAAGGGTATGTGTGTATATATGAGTGTGAAGGGGAGGGGTGTATGTGTATATATGAGTGTGCGGGGAGGGGGTGTGTGAGTGTTTGAGTGTGCGGGGGATGGGTGTGGGGGATGGCTGAGTGTGTGTGTTTGAGTGTGTGGGGATGGGTGTGTGTATTTCAGTGTGTAGGGAATGGTTGTATGTGTGCAAGAGGGTAGGAGTTGCCCACTTGTCTTCTGTCCCTTTCTCCTGCCCCCTGCAGTCTATATCTGGTGGTGGCAGGGGGAGGGAGACAGGGGGTAGAAGTTACCCTCTGCTCCCTGTCTCCTGCCCCCTGCAGTCTGTCTTTGGTTGCCGCAGGGGGCTGGATACAGACCATAGGGGGCAAGAGTTGCCCCATTTTCTCCTGTACCTTGCTTCTGTCTCCTGCCCCCTGCAGTCTGTCTCTGGCAGTCGCAGGGGGCAGGATACAGGCCTGAGGTGGCAGAAGTTGTGTCCTGTCCCTTGCTCCTGCCCCTGAGGTCTGTCTCTGGCGGACGCAGGGGGCAGAAGACAGGCTGCAGAGGACAGAATCTGGCGATTGCCTATGGTAATAACTTACTCAGCATCCAGGAAAGCTGGGTGACACTCCATCCCCCAAAGGTGGCACCCAGTATTCCTATCATGGAAAGCTGGATGTTACATGTGGGCGACAGGTATCACCCAGCTTTCCTGGATGCTGAGTAGGGTATCCAGCCCATATGTATGTGTGTGATGTTTGTTTATTTACAGGTTCCCATTTGGACTACTTCGGATTCGGTGGACTACGTCGGATCAACCTTGGACCTGTGTTTTTCAAATAATATGGTTAAAAAGGGCTGGTGTCGGGGGAGTCTTTATTTAAATAAAAGTTTTTTTGTGTAATTTGTGTTTGTGTTTTTTCCATATAATTCTTTCCAGTGATAGTAGTGGGGGTGTCTGACAAACGCCTCTTCATTACTATCACTCGGGCTTGGTGTCAGCCAGTGGATCTCCCTAATGCCCACTTTCAAAAGTTGGCAAGTATGCTCATGACACACTTTCCATACCACTTGTCCTCTTGACTCAATAGCCAATTAACACTGTGATTATCCTATGTAACAGGTTCCCCTTAGGTTTTTTTTTTAACACAGTAGGAGGTGGAAGGGAGGTATTTAGAAGTTTTGGAAAACCTTTATTTAGATGATGTTGGGAAATACATGCGAGGCTCCTGTCAAAAAATTGGCCTGCGCATACCGTATGTTGAGTAAGGCTGATATTTAGAATGTAAATACAATGTTTAGTATGAACATGGCGTAATGTTAGGTGGTTGTGTACTGTCTAATACCATCATCACCAGTATAACTATTGTTTACGCTGTCAAATAATGAGTCAGGGATGGCTCTCTTCCAAAAGTATAATTGCAGAAGGTAGCTGTTGTTGATTGTTATTATAAGAATTATTTTATCTTCATCTTAAGAATCTACTTCTGCATACATTCATATACTTTATAAAACCTTTTATAATTAGACCTTTGAAAGGGTGTGTTTACTGTGATATGTTTTGAAAATACATTGAAGGAAATAATTATTTGATCCTTTGCTGATTGTGTAAGTTTGCCCACTGACATGATCAGTCTCCAAGTTTAAGGGTAGGTTCATGTTCACATTGAGAGATAGAATATCCAAAATAAAATCCAGAAAATCACATTGTATAAATGATTTAAATTTATTTGCATTTTGCTGAGAGAAATAAATATTTGATTCCTCTGGCAAAAAAGATTAATAGTTGGGGAAAAAACCCCTGTTGGGAAGCACAGCGTCAGTGTTTTTTGTATTTGATGGAGGATTGTGCACATGTCGAAAAAATTTTTGGGTCCATCCTCTTTGGATCATCTTAATCATTAGATTTTGGGGGCTGTTGTTGGCAACTCAGAGCTTCAACTCCCCCCCATAAGTTTTCTATGGGTTTAAAGTCTGGAGATGGTAGGCGACCCCATGCCCTTAATGTGTTCTCTTTGCGCCACTCCTTTGTTGCCTTGGCTGTATGTTTTGGGTCATTGTCTTGCTGGAAGACCCAATATAAAAGATTGTTATGTACCTTTTGCTTATATTTGAACTGCAGGCTCACGGCCAGACAGGGATTCCCAAATCTCAAAAAAACATTCCATATGAATTTTCTAATCATTAAACACACAGATTACGGGTTCTTTGATACAGAAATGTATTTAATGCTCAAGTCCATTGGAACAGATCTTGGTCACTATACATTTCAATATAAAGCATTATTTTACTGACCTGCAATTATTGCTCATAGGTCTCCAAGTGGGTTGTCCAATGTAAAGTCCTTACTGGGGTGTGTTGGAAGGGGAAATCATGTCTGTCCCCCTCCAGGTTTGGGAAAAACCGCGTCGATGTTTCGGCGGAAAAGCTGGGAGACCCTGCCCAAAATATTTTTCGTTTTCCTGGTGGGGGAAGGGGGTTGTCACTCAGGAATTTTCGGTACTGGCTCCATCCATTCTCCATTGAAGCGGTGAAGTGTCCTGTGCCCCCTTGCAGAGAAAACCCCCAAAAATAATGTTTCCCTCCATGTTGTGTGGGGGGCGGTTTCTTTGGGGTTTGGGGAGCTTTTTTCTTTCTCCAAACCGGTGAGTTAGTAGCCCAAAAAGGGTAAATTTTTTTCTCACTGACCACAGACCCTTTTCCCAATCCTACAGAATATCCCGGTGTTCATTGGCAAACTTCAGAGGGGTGACATGTGCCCTTTTGAGAGGGCGACCTTGAGGGTTTTGAAGGATTTTAACCTTCCCGACATTGGGCGATGATACGCCTGGGGAAGTGACTTCCCGCAAAAGGAGATGCATCGCCTGGCGGATGCGCGGGCTTGGGGCGAGCCGCGCGCGTCGCGGGTGGAAACAGGGTAAAATTTGCGGC